>UCOH01012429.1:20360-56302 GCA_900474275.1 Synergus japonicus | reverse complement strand
ATATTTACAAAATTATAAATATTTGGTGTAATGGAATTAGATATAACAGAGTATCGTATTACGTCTGAATAAAAAGGTACAATTTAAAGTATGAATCGAGTATAACTCGCTGTACATAAAAAAAAGTGAATCAGCGCGGAGCGAAATTCTGAGAATTACATAGTGCTGAATGAGACTCTATGGTAGCGGAGAACGTCGATCGGGTAGACTGTTGAGCGAGTAGAATGGGGAGCGAGTAGAATGGGGAGCGGGTAGAGCGGAGAACGGGTGGACCGGAGAGCGGGTGGAACGGAGACGAAAGTAAATCTCTCGACGTATTTTAATAATTTCTGTAACTTCAACTCGATGTAATTGTTAAACAAATATTACAAGATAAAGGAATTCGATCTTTAGACTAAGCATACAGGAGACTTGGCGGATTGCTTTAATTAACGGTACCTGTCATCCTCTCAACAGTAAAACGGTAAGCGGGGAGAGAGTTTGACAGTTCGGCAAACAGAGCAATTTATATTTAGTATATTTCCCTAGTCTAAAGTTATCAAATAATGTCCTTAGTAGCACCTAACGAACATTACCTGAGTCGGTTTGATTTATCTCTCTCAGTAGCACCTGACGAGAGCAAATCAAATTTCCCTAATCTAGTGTTTTCATTTTTATCAAACGCGGAGAGTACATGAATAATCTCTTATCTAAATTATCACAGCAAAAATGATCTTAAGAGCGGTTTTTCTCAGATTGATTACCGGGACATCGGAGCAACTTCTCAGGTGACAGACATTGTTATTAGTAGCGCCTATTTAACAATGACTGCATTAAATTTTAACGACCATAGTAGCACCTATTGATCGAGAAAATTATGCGCCCTTAAAATTAACTCAAACGCCACGGCTCTCAATACAGAGACGGTGGTGTTTCGTTCAGAAATGGCAAGAACAGTAGCGCCTGTCTCTTGCGATTTCACTCTTGACTTTGCCTATCATAGTAACGCCTATCGATAGGGAAAGTGCTTGAGCTTTGACCGAGCGAGGATCTCTCCGATCTAGTCGGTGGGACTCGCCCAGCTGAACTGGCGATTTCACGCAGTGCGGCTAGTTTTAATGAACGGGCCATAGCGCGAACGACGCCCGGAGTAGGGAGGGTCGGAGAGGGGAGGCGTCTAGCGAGGCTCGGTAACGAGAGGAGATGTTAAAGGCGCACGCGCGTAACCTCTCGTTACACGCTTGTGAGAAGAAAATAAGATTTCTGACAAATACCGTATAAATTAAGCTGGAGAGATCCGCAATTTAGACGGAATCTTTTCGCAATTTGTTCGATTTACATCTGAAAATAAAATTTGATCCAAAATTAATTCGCAATTCTCCGGAATATATGCGAAATGAAAAATTAGACATTATTCTTAGTCCAGGCAGCACGTCATAAAAAAAGCATTATTTTTCGTAATAATTCCCAGACGCAATCTTTTTTTGGAAATAGCTTCTGAATGGGGTCCTGGGGGGTGTTTTTTTTTTTTTTAAGAATTTTCAAAAATCAAGTTTGCGTGGACGGATCATTTCCATTGCGTTGTACAAAAAAAAGTTCAAATTAAAAAAGATAATGTGCAAAATTCTAAGAAAAACAAAAAAAAGCGAACCTTCTATCTCTAATAGGTTTCGAGTTACAATCATTTCAAAAAACCACTTTTTTCTGAATTTCGTCGAAAAATCACTACTTTTTGCAACATTGTCTGGACCAACGAACCTAATGATTTTATGAAAAAATTTTCAACAGATGAGTGAAATTTCATGTATTTATTTTTAATTTACCGCAAAAGGCCAAGTCCTAACTCTAATAGGTCAAAAGTTATTACCTCTCAAAGTGGGCTACTTTTGACCCATTTTTCCGGGCAATTTCCCTCTGCGGAGTTTTCTATGGGTAAATTATGATAGTGATGCCAGAGAATTAAATAAAGTAAACAAAATTATGCGTCTATTAAAAAAAGGATATTCTGGTGCTATTAGTACGTGATTTATGTTCTCTCAAAAACTCACTTTTTTTGCATTTTTTCACTAAAATTAGGAAAATTGTGATTTTCAAATATACCTGGTTTCTTTTTGATCTGCAGACGAAACGCAAACGAAAGAAATTAAAATAGCCTCAATTCTGCGTAAAATGAAAAAAAAAGAGGATATCTTAGCTCTAATGGGTCACGAGGTCTAATATGACCTTGGAAAGTGGACCTTTCTTACATATAATCATCTGAGTGCACCATGCGGGGCAAGTACAGCTATATTTGAATGTTTTAATGCAAATGAAGTATCTAGCTCTAAATGTAAGTAAAATATACATCATTTTGCTTCCTCATAGAGGAAGCTATGTAGTGGTGACAAAATCCAGTTTCTTAAAAAAGGTTTGTTTGAACATATTTCAAGGGCAATATATCTAATATGATGATCTGAAAAGATATCCGGATGTATGTATGGATTAGTGTGCGCGCGTGTGTGTGTGTATGTGTGTTACGATCCAGCAATTTCTTGAAAACGCGTGGAGATAAATTGATGAAATTTTGCATAGTTATTCCACTATATACCTAGTTGAATTTCTTACAATGGTTTAACAAAATATTTAATTTCAAAAGTTTTATGTACTTTTATAATTTTCGTAAAATTCATTTTTCCACTATAACTTCTCAAATATTAAAAATTTAAAGCTGGTGTAAGGGAAATGAAGATTCCTTTCATCGAGACGAATCGATTGACCCATATGATTAATGTATTTTATTAAAAAATAAGGAAGTTATGATTATTTATAATTTTGAAAGTTATTTTTTCACTCTATGTTTTAAAATAATCTAAATTTTGAGTTGACGTAAGGAAAATAAATATTCTTTATGTCGAGACGAATCGACTGATATGTATGATTAATGCATTTAATTGAGAAAGTTTAAAAAAAATAAATAAATGATTATTTAATAATTTAATATATTGATATATTTTTAATAATCTTTTATTTTTTTTATAATACTATCAGATTGAAAAATAAAAAAGAAAAGAAAAAGGAAGAAGGAACAAAAAGGAAAATGTTAATCTAGGAAGAGAAGGAGAAGGGACAATTTGGAGAGTATTGAGACAAGGAGAAGGGTGGATTTGGAGGGGCAGAGGGGTGTTTGGAAGAGTAGGGGAAGAGGGGTACATTTGAAGAATTTAGGGAGAGGGGGAAGAATGAACAATGCTGGAAGAGGAACAACGTTTTTAAATATTAAAAAAAATTATTATCTAAAATAAAGAAAAAATAAATAAAGTTAAATATATAAACTTCTTATTGCTTCCTCTATGAGGAAGCAAAGTGCTCATTAAATGAGCACAAAAGTTGATATATCTTTACAGCTAGTTTTATTAATAAACATCTTTTTTTAATAATTTGTTTAAAATTTTTCAGTAATTTTACGGTTAGAATGTTTTTATTATAATATATTGTGTTATTAATAAAATTGTCATTGTTTATGTTAAAAGTAGTACTGGTGATCGAAATCAAAAATACAGAGGTTTAATACAATTAAAGTTTATTTAAATTAACAGGATTGCTTAATTCACAAAATACCGATGATTTCTAACATGAATAAGAAATTTAAGGTATAATCCAGATTCTGAGAGAAGTTTCACAAACTTAGCAAGAAATAACTAGATTATTTTGAGAGATGTTTCACTAAAGATGTAAAGATATGAAATAACTCGCAAATCAATGAGTAAACATTGATTTAAAAGGTGTTTGAGATTTAAGGGATATAAATTAACAAAAGAAAAATGTGATCAGTTAAAGAAACTTGAAGAGACTCAACACAATGAAATTTAGTCAAGAAAAGTGAAAAGACTCAAAGTGATGAACAAAGATGTAATCAACTCATGAGACATAGATAAAACTCAAGAATATAATGAGACATAGAGAGACTCAAGAAGACGTGAACTTGTAGGATACGAAAATGTAACTCAGTAGATAATTCAAAGAAGCTCTGAACTCGTACGAGATCAAAGTATAACTGAGGTTCAGAGGTACATTTTTAGAGAAAGCAAGAATATTAGAAAAAGTAGTATTTGAATTTTATGATGGTTAGATCTGAAGGATCGAAGAGTACCTGGACCTTAGCGCGCATAGAACTTTTAACATAGAATTGTAGCAAGACCAGTAATAAGCTAGGTCTTTGGTAGAATCATAAAAAGCTTAAAGATTTGGGGAATTCCAGATTTTCTTAATAGGAATGGAAAACCCAGCAAATATACTCTTTGGCAGAGAAATAGTATTATCGAGAGAAATACTAAAATATTATGTTTCTAAACTGAGACTTAACATTATTTTTATTAAAAAGCATGTCTTTTTTTAAAGGAATATACAATTATTTGATTAAACAGTTTACAAAAAAAATGTTATTCTGAAAAATTAATTACGTTAGCATGCATGCTAATAAAATTAATTTTTTGAGTCAAAACTCTAATAACTAAATTGTCTTTGAATTTAATGATCTGAAGTGTAATGACCATTGTCGTAATAATTGAGATGGGCGTAACCCCATATTCAATTATATTTAGATAATAAATTAAGTATTATTTTGGTGATTTCTAAGATAACTCATTCTCATTGATGTTTCATGATGCCCTTACCTCGACCCCTCTACTTGTTGAGTATGGCTGGATATCTAGTATTCCTAAATTTATTTTAAGATCATATTAAATCTCTTTTAGTTATTTTTGAGAATTATAAAAATAACCTGGCGTCTATAAAATTAAAAATAATTTAAAATAAGCGCCTAATGAAATACATAAAATTTCACTCATCTGTTGAAAATTTTTTCATAAAATCACGCTCTGGGCAGAACAACAAAATCTACCCCCACCGACTCCATCCCTATAACTCACATATAGAAAGTCTGCTAACGGTGTAAGTGCTAAATTTCACTCATCTGTTGAAAATTTTTTCATAAAATCACGCTCTGGGCAGAACAACAAAATCTACCTCCACCGACTCCATCCCTATAACTCACATATAGAAAGTCTGCTAACGGTGTATATGCTTGACAGTGTAAGTAGCATGGAGCTTTTGCTTTTGCCTGAATTTGGCCAGTTTTCATTTTTCAAGCTCTATCTTCGACCTATACGATACGATTGCTTAGTATTAAGAATTACAATTATTAATTATAATTAATAATAATTAATTAATATTAATTTATTAATTACAATTGATTATTAATTATTATTAATATACTAGAAAAATATAAATGAGTCAGTATCAAAATATGTTGTTATTTTAAGGTCAAAAATAACATTGAAAAGGAGTACACCATTTATTTACATATTTACCAATCTTGACAATTATATTAATATTATTACATTATTTATATTATAAATGAATTTATGATACAGGAAATAAAAAAATATAAATATGATACCAATAAAATAAATTGTAAAAAATTAAATTAAAATAAAAAATTTTTTTTAAAATAAATACAATAAAATTAAAATAAATTTTAAAAAAACATTTTACTTAAGAGAAATGGTTTGTAACTCAATTTTTACTTCAACTATTAGTGTTCTATCGAGTAGTTTATGTAATTTTTAAACTAAATTTTCAGGAATTTCGCTTCAAAATGTCCGAGTGTTTTTGAAAAAAAAAATTTTTTTCATTAATTGAAACTAAAATTGATGGGAAAAGGTATCATATTTATATTAAAGACGTATATATTTTAAATTATTATTTACTAAATCAGAGAGAAACTAAATAACTAACTTTATATATTATAAATTTGTCAATATTAATTCGATTTGGCTAAATTTTTTTAGAAAACTTCTTTGTACTGTAAGTAACAACTTTCTCGCTTGAATTTTTTGATTGCTCAAAATTGTCTGTATAAACTTTAATTATAATTATAATAATTCGAATGAGCTGAAATTTTTCAGAAAAAATTAATTAACAAAATTAATGAATAAGATATTAATTTGTTTTTTAGAATTCATTCAGGACGCCATCCAGAAGTTTTTTAGAATAGGACTTTTTACATTCAATTTTTCCCTCTTGAAGGTAAATTTAAAATAAAAAGTTTTTTATATATGTTTTAATCCCTTTTTAGGCATAGATAATTTTACAAAAAGTGCCCAAAATGGCATGAATTTTTTTTATTCTAAAAATTTTCTTCGAAGTAACAGAGGCTATAATATAATATAATATAATAAAATATATAATATATTTTCTGGAATTATAATGATACTGCTATTTATGAAATTTTATTTTAGTAGAAAATTCTATAATAAGTTCTTTGAATCGCGAAGTATTTTTATTTTTTGAAAATATTATTTAAATATTATTTTATAATATATAATATTTGTAATATAATGATATTACATATATTACTGATTTAGAAGATTGATATTTTCAAGAATATGTTACAAATGATTGTATTTTTAATATATATCTAAAATTATTTAAATGCGTTAAAATAATTAAAAAAATCTTTGCTAGAAGCTATAGAAACGTAGAGCAAAGACTTTCTCTACGTTCGAACTTCAAAATGATGAGCAGATTCACTCAACGGTCTGCAAAAAACCAGGCTAGAGGAAACAGCAATTAGGAAAAACGAACTTTCGTTTACAATTTCATTCATGTAGCGGGTGCCGACTACCGATGCATGTGGGTATCCATCAGATACACAACGCACACATTTGACTCTTACTATTAACACAGCCAAGCACATCATCTATATCCGTGAGGTACTGACAAAATGGAACAGCGCCATCACGCTGTTGGCAGCACAACTAAACCCATCCCCTGACGTCTCGCTCCCCGCGTCCATGTTTTAAGTTTGGTGGGCATTGTCGCCTCTATATCTATCTTCCCTCTACGTTCTTACTATCCGGTCCATAATATAAATATGTCATGAGAGTTGAGTGACGCCGAGGGTGGTGCTGATTCTTCAGTTGTCCGAAATTCAAGAAAATGTATGGGAAAGAGCGTAAAAATATAATTTTCTTCTAATAAAAACTATTTTATTGGATTTTTTTTACCATACATTAATCAAGAAAGTTTTATCTATTTTTTAAAATAAGACTTACTCCCGAAAAAGGTTAAATGCTCCTGTTTTTAATAAAAATTCGCTTTAATTTTCGGATGGAATTTAAAATCGAAATTCTGTTATCCCCATTTAAATATTGATATTAATATTTATTGTCATTGCTAAATAAAAATATTACGTTAATATTGTAATATTATTAAAATTTATATCATTCCATAGAGAATATATAATTTTATATTCAATTCTCGATTATGTAGTTTAAAAACAAATTTTTCTTAATTTTTGAAAATTTCAATTTATTAATAATAATATTACAATTTTAACGTAATATTTTTATTTAACAATGACAATAAATATTAATATCAGTATTTAAATGGAGATAACAGAATAAGTCTTATTTTTAAAAATAAATAAAAGTTTCTTGATTATTGTATGGTAAAAGAAAATCCGATAAAATAGTCTTTATTAGAAGAAAATTATATTTTTACGCTTTTTCCCATGCATTTTCTTGAATTTCAGGCAACTGAACAATCAGCGCCACGGTGGCAACTACTTAACATTCAGGACATTAATATTTATTGTCATTGTTAAATAAAAATATTACGTTAAAATTGTAATATTATTATTAATTATTATTAATAAATTGAAATTTTCAAAAATTAAGAAAAATTTGTTTTTAAACTACATAATCGAGAATTGAATATAAAATTATATATTCTCTATGGAATGATATAAATTTTAATAATATTACAATATTAACGTAATATTTTTATTTAGCAATGACAATAAATATTAATATCAATATTTAAATGGGGATAACAGAATTTCGATTTTAAATTCCCGCCTAAAATCAAAGCGAATTTTTGTCAAAAACTCGAGCACTGCACCTTTTTTGGGAGCAAGTATTGCTTTAAAAAATATTTAAAAGTTTCCTGATTAATATTTGGTAAAATAAAATACGATAAAATAGTTTTTATTATGAGAAAATTTAATTTTCACGTCTTTTCCCATGCATTTTTTTACTTAATCGGCCCACTGAACAATCAGCGCCACTGTGACCACTACTCAACATTAAGGATATTTTCAACTGAGAGTGCCAGGGGGCTGAAATAGATTGCTGACACAGGGGGTCACGTGGTCGGGGGTTTCTTGTGATTGAGGGGATCACGTGACCTCATGAGGGGATGGATTCTTACCTAACCTAACCCTAAACCTTACTTAAACTAATCTCACCTAACCACGGGTTCCTGACATAGCGGCGATGGCGAGATCTTTTTATAATATACATAGATAGATATAAAAATTGCATTAGAACAAACAAAAAAGAAAAAAACACTATATTACCTACATCAAAATTTTCCAATGCAATTTTTTTATTTTATAATAAAGAAAACAAAATTATAATTCAAAACTTCCAGCCAAGATACACTCATTTCCATTGCGCAAGCAATTTTTTTTGCAGAGGTATGATATCACCTTAATATAAGTATTGTGTGTTTCAGTTTATAGGAACAGTGACAACACTTCTAGTTATATTGATCAAAATGACTTCGAAAAAGCAAATGATTACGTGATTATTAACTGGTGTGTGGATTACAGCGCTTTTAATAAATATATTATATTGAAAATTAATAAAAATAAACTGTACAATCTTTCAAAATAAATTGGCTCTTTAATATCTTATAATATATTGAAATTAAGATTATAAAAACAATGATTAAGGTTTTTTTCAAAGCTTAAACAAATAGCGGTTACGTTTTAGGATAATGAATGAATGAATAAGTTAGATTAAATATAATTTTATTCTTATTAAACGTGAGCAAAAATGCATTTTTATTCTTCTTGGCACCAAATCCTGCTTATGTTAAGTCGGCTTTATTATTAATTTAATTTAATTTTAATTTACAATTTTGAATTCAAACCATTGTTGAGTTACAAGAATTTAGATTAAAACACTTAAAGATCAAACGCTTTAAAATATAACTTGCATTAAATAATAATATTGCTCTATTCTTAAGAAAAAATAAAAAAAAAGTCGGACATTTTTCTATTGGACCATCGGAAGATGAACTAAATGAAAAATAATACAGTTGGTAATAGATACGCGCGCAATGTGTCGTTGTTGCGTTAATCTCAAGTTTGTCTTAATGTAAATTTAACTGTCCTATTGTGTAGATATCTTGAAAATTTGAAAGAATGATAAAAATTAAACGTAATCATTTAGCCCTCTTCTACATATATTAATCAATTTTGTTTTCAAGAAGTGTAAACTCAACGTTTAAGGAACTTTATTTATTTGTATATTTATTTAATTTTACGTAAATTGAACACAAAGTATCAAAAAATAAAAAAAGAATAAAACAGAGACAAAAACTAACTGCGAGAAACAGTAAAAGGTTTATTTCACAATTTGTCATCAACAGTTAAATGAACGAAGAAATTGATTATAGAAATTTTCAGTATTTTAAATTATGGTAAATATCTTGGAAACCAGTTGACCCTTGTCTTTGCAAATAACTATTTTAAAGCTTCTTTTATGTAAATTAAGTCTAATGATTGTTCAGAATTTTTTAAAATTATTTTGATCTGAGCAACAGTAAATTGCATTAAATTTAAATTATTTTGTGTGTAAAATTGAATAAAAAATATCAATGTAACTGGAAACGTGTGAATTAAATATCGCCTTGTCTTCGATTTTTCGCCTTAAAGTAAATTCTCCTCTTTCAAACTTTAGCAATTATTTATTTTTAGTGTGCAGTTTTCATAGACTTTTTCCGTACCCTTTCTTGTGGAACAAAGTATAAAATTCTATAAAATTTGCGAAATGTTTTGAAATTCGTGGAAATCTCGCTAATCTTTTGAAATCCCTAAAATCCGTTGAAATCCCTAAAATCCGTTGAAATCCACTGAAACCTTTGAAATCCCATAATATCACTTGAAGTCCAAAAAATCTTGTGATATCCCATGAAATTTTTTTAAATCCCCTAAAACCTTTTAAATTTCGTATCGTGATTATTTGTAAAAACAATTAGTAACAATATCGATACCCCCTCTCCCCACCGACCCATGTAGAAGAACGTAACATCCCCCCCACAAAAAAATGTTACGTAATTTATGGATGGCTCCTCATAGAAAGCTTTACTTGCTGAGCTAAAATGTATGTAACATCATATATGTATTTGTCAAGAACTGCGACTTTTATTTAAAATACTGTTTACATTCTCATCAGAGAGAATGTATATTGTTAAAACATATATCTTAAGATAAGCAGACAGAAATTTGATAATAGTTTGAAATTAGAATACAAAATTCTCTTCTAGTCTAAGAGTAAAAATTGCTCAGTAGTTTTTTATTAGGACCCAAAATCTGACTAAGCACCGACCATAAATATTGGGTTTGACAATTCGGGAATTTAAAAAGAACAAAGAAAAATGCAGAGTGCTTTCTCTTAAAATATATTTACAATAAAATGCCTAAACGAAGACAGGCGAGATTACTTCCCTGAACATTATTTGTGAGATTCGAGAAAGAGGATCAAATTGTGTGAAAAATTCATGATAAAAATCCAATGAAAAATTGAATTTTATTAGTAGTTTCATTGGTAAGACTTCACAAAATATTCCATCCATCATCGATGGCAGTTTGGAGTTTAAGTCACTACAGGTCAGTATTTTGGAAGCAATGCAGTCCTTGGAACCAAATCCATGAATATACGTAATATACGCAGTCAAATATAATGATCTGTCGAAAACAAAAGCATTTGTCCTTGAATCACCGATCGTAGTTTACTATCACCTATTCTTACTTGTTACTTCTTATTTCATACTTCTTACTTATTTTTTTAACAAGTGTGCATCATCACAATTTTTGCAGTAGTGTCGTTCACTAGTCTGAGCTTAGGAATTTGTTACATTCATCGTAATGTAATCGGCGTTGACAATGATGATATCTTGACATTCTGAAAGCTCCATAAACGTTATTATCGGAGGTATAAAAGATTAAAGAGCTTGAAAATCTAATAGTCGCTCCATCACTTTCCCATTTTGTCTTATAGGCGTGCTTTAGCTTGCTTGATGCTTTAGAGTAAAGAGTTTAGAGTTTAGTCGATTCACTTAGGCTCTGGAAAGGCCACTTGACATTTGTAGACGTCGTCAAGCATGACTGCCTGACCTTGACTGACAGTAACTGGTGTCGCAGTGTTCACTACGACAACCTGTTGCCCTTGCTGCGTCTGTTGAGGTTGCTGTTGCTGATTACTGGTGTTAGCTTGCTGTGCGTTGCTACTACTATTAGCATTTTGATTCCTTGCAGTTTGCCCGTATTTTTCATGAATCGCTCGGTGACGTTTCAATGCAAACCGATCGGAAAATCCTATCTCGCAGATGTCACATCTGTAAAAAAAATCAAATGCAAATTATAAATTGGACCAGCTAATCATCTATTTTAAGATTGCTGATGTAAGAAGAGATATCTCAGAAATTATAATTGATTTAAAAAAAATTTCAAGGGCTTTTAAGGAATTAAAAAGAATATCAGGATTTTCATTTTTCATGTGTTATAAAAATCAATAATAAAAAAATGTTTTTAATAATTAACTATTATTGATGCTTAATTGTTTTTTTTTCTAAAATAATACCGTATTTATAATTGTACGGTATTATTTAAAAAAAACGATTAATTAATTATTAAGTTAGTTGATTAATTATTCATAATAAATTATTTAATTATTTATTTTAAATATTAAATGAAACTGTTAATTTCATGATTTTCTTTAAAAGGCGAAACGTCGCTTAAGGGGTTATATATACTCTGAGTTGTCTATGCTCAGGCCAGTGGTCGCAGATTTGAAATGAGACGAACTTGACACAATGAAAGGTCTATGTTCGTGTGAAATAAGTAGGAGACCGGAATGATTGCGCATGCAGCAAATTCTCCTCTTCTGAGTTTGAAAACCCGAAGATGTACGATTGCCTTCGGAAAACTTCGGGCGGTCTATGCTATTTATATCTCCTAAATTCACATACAAAGGAAAATGAAGAAATTGTCGATTTTAATATTTCGTTGCGTTTTGATGTTGAGGTTAGATTTTTCAGGTGAAGAATATTAATATTAATACTATTATATATTATTAATGTTAATATTAAGATTATATTATAATAAAATAGATTATAATATTCATTTATTTCTATTTAGATCTACAAATTGAATGAAATTCAAGAAATTGATTATTTTAATGATTTGAATATTTCGCGCGATTCTTATATATCTATTATAATATGCAAATGAGTAAATTATATAATTAACTGTATGATAATACAATTATGTATAATATTAGATTAATATTAATGAACTTTAAATGATTTTGTGCTGGAATTTTAAATGTTTAAACGTTAAAATTATATATACTTATAAACCGAAAAAATTGAAACAGTGCATAATATTTTCAATTAATACTTCTTTGAATTTAGTTATATTTTACTTCTTTTTCAGGATTACTTATTTTGCTAGGACTTCGATTTTTAAGATTTAAACATTTCTAGTAATTCCAAATGATTCCCATAAATAAAGTTTATAATTTTCAAAGTCTGGAGGCTACATATTTTAATTTTTCGGTTTACACATTAGATTGTAAATTTTACTTAAAGCGATTGGGTTAAAGTTTCAAACGAAAATTTTTCAAATTTCTTTTTTTTTTACATTTATTAGATTAAGAATATCAAAAAAATTTTCCAAAAGCATGTAATTATTTAATTCTAAATGATTTCAATAATAAATACATTTTATATTATTAAAAGTCTGGAGGAGGCTGTTTTAATTTTTACATTATCATCACAGAGAATGTATTAGATTTGTGTATAATTTTACCCCCCCCCCCCCAGTTTTCATCAAATGTCCACGTTTTGGGACCCCCTGAACCCGAAAAACATGTTTTTACGAATGTTTCTGTCTGTCTGTCTGTAGATTTTTAGTTTGTGAGCACGAAAACTTTCAAAAGAATTGACCGATTGGAATGTCCTTTGGTATACTTTTTTAGTGTACTAAAATGAAGGTCAAGTTCGTTGGACATTTTTTTTTAATTAAAAAATTCTAATGGCGGATGTTCGTAGTACTCAAAAAGAAGAACAAATTTTCTTAATAACTTTTTTGGATAAAAAAAAAATTGAAAGACTTATAATATTTTGAAAATCCAAAAAATGAAATAAAACTTGAATTAGAAGCCAAGCAACATAATTAATGGCCTTAATATATTTTAAGAGAAAGCACTCTGCATTTTTCTTTATTCTTTTTAAATTCCCGAATTGTCAAACCCAATATTTATGGTCGGTGCTTAGTCAGATTTTGGGTCAATAGGATGAGTATTTTTCGTTTTAATCATGAAAAATATTGTTAAACAAAGCCGAGCGCGAAGCGCGAGGTTTAAATGAAATATCGAGCGCGAAGCGCGAGTGCCCTGACACTTGCGCGCTTCGCGACGCTTGCGAGCGTCGCTACGTTTGCACCTATTTGTTTTTAAATTACTACAAAATGGAATGGAATGCAAACGAAAGCTAATTTACTTAGGGTTCTATCGACCTTAAGGAAGCACATTCTCATCAGGGCACTCGCGCTTCGCGCTCGGCTTTGTTTAACAATATTTTTCATGATTAAAACGAAAACTACTCATCCTGTTGAAAAATAGTTCAAGGGGAACTTGTAGATCTTTTTAAGGCCAATAATTATGTTTCTTATCATTTTCTCTGTATCTCGCGTTATTTTGCTCAAAATTTGAATTTTCGATTTTTTAAGGAAAATCAAAAAGTTATTATACCTATCCTATAGAGTGTTCAAAAAGAAACATTTTTCATCTTTAGACTTTTATTAATATCGTGCGTTATTTGGCTTCTAATTCAAGTTTTATTTCATTTTTTTGGATTTTCAAAATATTATAAGTCTTTCAATTTTTTTTTATCCAAAAAAGTTATTAAGAAAAAATGTTCGTCTTTTTGAGTACTAGGAACATCCGTCATTAGCATTTTTAAATTAAAAAAAAAGTGGTTTCAAAAATTTTCTAAATGCTCCAGTTTTTAAAATTTTTATCCAAAATGGCTGGCCAACGAACTTGACCTTCATTTTGGGACACTAAAAGAGTATACCAAAGGACAATCCAATTGGTCAATTCTTTCGAAAGTTATCGTGCTAACAAATAGACAGACAGTCAGACAGACACATTCGTAAAAACATGTTTTTCGGGTTCAGGGGGTCCCAAAACGTGGACATTTGATGAAAACTGGGGGGGTCAAATTGTACACAAATCTAATACATTCTCTCTGATGAGAATGTAATAATAACCTAAAGTGTATTTACTCATGAAAATAATAATTTTTTAATGGCAATTAATAAATTGTAATTCATTAATTAGTAATTAAGTAATTTTTCTTTAAAAAGTGCAGCCAAGGTTTCAACAGACTGTGCATTTTCAAATTTTGTTGAATTACTCCTTCTTGAATAAGATCGACCAAGTGTAACAATTTTTATACACAATGAATTGTTTATAGCATTTTCAACTTGAAACCGTATAATAGAATATAAATAGTATGAACCTTATGAATAGTATATAAAAATATATTTTTTTTTTCTTCGAAGATCGAAAGAAAGCTCGCGAAATAGAATTTGCACAATTAGTTTGTAGTTTAAATATTCCGTACCATACCATGCTGAAACTTTTACAATTTTTTTCAAGTCACGGACCCAACAATCCTTCAGCATATGACAGCACGTGCAACGAAAGTTTCAAATATTGTCCGTAATGTACTTGGTCCTGCTGAAGAATTACGTTTAATACAGCGTGTCCTATCACCTATACAACTACTGGTAATATGTGATAGAGCACAAAAAAAGAAACAGAAAAGTCCTGTGGCAAATTTTGATCTGGGCCTTAATTTGAGCACAGTAAAGCTTCAAAGTTGGGCATAATGAACCAATCAGGAGCGAGATTTAGCAACCATTTGTTTGTGTTTCAAGTGTTGAGATAGTGTGTCTGCTGGTGAGAAACAATTGGTTGCTAAATTTCGCTCCTGATTGGTTCATTATGCCCAACTTTGAAGATTTACTGTGCCCAAATTAAGGCCCAGATCAAAATTTGCCAGAGGACTTTTCTGTTTCTTTTTTTGTGCTCTATCACATATTACCGGTAGTTGTATAGGTGGTGGGATACCCTGTAGAATTCTTCAGGAAAACCAAGTTCAGTGTTTATGTTAATGAAACAACTGATCCAAATGGAGCCAAGAAATGGATGACATTTCTAGTTTAATTTGTCGATTGTGAAACGCTCGATAAGATGACGGAATTAACTTCATTACTAAAATTAGATTCAACCAATTTAAGTGCAGACGGTATCTTAGCGGTTTTCAAAAGATACATGACTAGTAATAGCATTCCTTTTTCGAATATTTTATGTCTTTCCACTGATAACGCGTCAGTTATGATAGACGAGAAAAATTCTTTCAAAACTTTACTACTTCGAGAAAATCCTCATATTATTGTAATTCCGTGTATTTGCCATAAGCTAGCTTTAGTTGCAAAATGTGCTTGCGAAAAGGCGATTCCGTCATACATCGATACCTTTTATAATCGATTGTTCATCACGTGAACTCTAGTACTAAGTGTTCCGAGGCGTTCGAACAGTTTACACAAGCCTATCAAGGAACATCTCTCAAAATTCTGAATTACACGAAAACGCGATGGCTCGGTCGCCATAATTGTATTAAGAGGATTCGGGAATTATATGATTCATTGATACCTTATTTCAATGAATTATGTTTTACCGAAAAATCGAATACAACGATTCTGGAAATTAAAGAGAAATTAAATAATCCTAAAACAAGAGCGTATTTAGCTTTCTTAGAATATATTTTGTTCGAATTCAACAAAATAAATTTGTTTTTTCAGCATTCTGAAACAAGAGTGCAGTTGCTTCATTCGAAAAGCATTCAATTCCTTCAAATCATCGCGAGACTCTTTTTAAAAGCAGCTTTGTTGGGGTATTTAGATGCTGGAACCATTGATTTTTCTTCTCCAGCGAACCAAAAATCAATGGAGGATATAAGTTTCGGACCGGATTGCAACAGTATTCTCGAGGAATTGTCGGAGAATATTGTTGCAAATGGAGAACTTATTCGTGAAATTCGCCAAAATTGTTTATCACTTTTGGTTGAGGCCGCTTCTTAGAATTCAAGTAAACTTCATTACATTAGCGATGATTTTTTCAAGAAATTGTCTGTCTTTAACGCTACACATGTTTTGATGGAAGCGAAAGAGACACCAATTTCATTGGCGTTTGGTATTTTTGTGAGATATTTGGAGACTTCAACAAAGCTGCTTTGAAAGCTGAAGGGCGCCTTGTTTATTGGGATTTTTCTTCTCAGCCCGAACTTGACATGCGTTCCTTTGATGATACGCGAACGGTCATGGCAAATATCCCTAATTAACGAAATTGGTAGGATGTATTCGGTCTTTGCCACATTCAAATGCTCCTGCAGAAAGATCTTTTTCATTGTTAACCGATATTGCAACGAAAAAGCGTAATAGCTTATCGACAGATAGCATTAACGCAATTGCCGTCGTAAAATCGGCATTGCAGCAACAAGTGAAAACTGGTCGAACTGCTACGATTTCAGACGATCATTTGTCGCGAATGTCGTCTGGAAATTTGTACGAACCGCCGAAGAAGAGAGTGAATGCTTTAAATTTGCATGTCGGAACGAATGATGATTGAATGTCTGAATTCGGTACTCATATTTTTATATTTCATTTGTGAGACGCTAGGGGACTCACGTTAAAAAAGCACCCCGATTTTTTGTTTTATTATATGTATATATATTATATTTATATTATATGTATATTTATATTATTGTATTATATGTATATACCAGGTGTATAAGCTTAAATCCGCTGTTTGCTCAGAGATAACGGTAGTGAACATATTTAGCTACTATAGAAACGTCATGCTTTTTTTTGTGTGAGTTCGACACCTGTCTACATAAATCAGTGCACATAGTCAGTTTTTTTATACAACACATACATTTTTCCTTGGGTAATCATGTCTAGTTTTGTGCCAGAAAAGGAGCATTTGCGGGAAGCTCTACTTTTTTGCTTCAATTTGAAGAAATCGGCTGCCGAATCACATCGAATGCTTGTGGAGGCCTATGGTGACAGTGGTTTATCGGAAACAACTTGCAGAGACTGATTTCGTCGGATCAAAGACCGTAATTTTGACTTGAGTGACAAAAAGCGTGCAAATCGGCCCAAAAAAGTTGAGGACCATGAATTACAGGCTCTTTTGGATGAGGACGATACACAAACACAAAAAATGCTTGCCGAACAGTTAGGTGTTACTCAACCAGCCATTTCCATGCGTTTACATGCCATGGGAAAGATAAAAAAAATGGGAAAATGGATAGATGGAGCGACGCCAAAACACATGTGAAATCTTGCTTGCTAGACACAAAAGAAAATCGTTTCTGTATCGTGTGGTGACTGGAGACGAAAAGTAGATTTATTTTGAGAATCCGAAACGAAGAAAATCGTGGGTCGATCCCGGACAACCATCAACTTCTTTCTCAAGACCTAATCGCTTTGCGTGAAAAAAGGCCGGATTATGAAGAAAGACATGAGAAGCTGATTTTTCTTCACGACAACGCCGCATTGCACACGTCAAAAATAGTCCAAAACTACATGAAAACACTCAACTGGGAGGTGCTACCTCATCCCGCTTATTCACCAGACCTGGCCCCTTCTGATTACCACCTGTTTTCGTCGATGGGTCACGCGCTCGCTGAACAACACTTCGATTCGTACGAAGACGTCGGAAAATGGCTTGACGAGTGGTTTGCATCGAAAGATAAAGACTTTTTTGGCGTGGTATACACAAATTGCCCGAGAGATGGGGAAAATGTATAGCAAGCGAGGGAAAATACTTTGAATAAAGTTTATTTTATTTTCTGCAAAAAAAAACTTTCTTTTGCCTAAAAAACAGTGGATTTAAGCTTATACACCTGGTATAGAATTAGATTTAGTTTTCGTTTATGAGAGGCAAGGGGACTCATATGAAAAATGCACCCCATTTTATTATTTAATTTTTTAATTTATTTATAAGAGGTTTTCGGTGGTTTTTTATGCCTTTCAGGCTTTTTTCACAGAGCCAATACATTTTTTTATATATACGGCTCAAAATTGTTGTTTCTGTTTATTTAAAAAACCTTCATTCCAATTTGGTAATGTAAGTTACCTTGTCAATTTTTTAAAATTCAAAAAAACTTTAAATCTGAATGTTTGGTAAAAATTTCAATAATTTGCAAATAATTAACATTTTTTTAAATTTCTTGTACCTCCTTATTTTAAAAGTAGATTTCTATATAGAATCTGCTAGACTGCATAAAATAATAAAAATTATTTAGAATTAAATAATTACATACTGTCAGTGATAATATGCATCATATTTTGAATTAATACTTTTTAGAATTGAATTATATCACTTCTTTTTTAGGATTACCTATTTTGCTGAGACTTCGATTTTCAAGATTTAAAAATTTCTAGCAATTATAAGATTTAAGTCTTGTTAAATCTTGAAATTCCCAAAAATTACCTAAAATTCTTTTAAATCACTTGACATTTATATAAATCTCTATAAAGTCTTTATAAAAATATTTGAAATTCTTTATAGTCACTTGAAATCTCTTAAAATGCTAGGAAACGTCAGGTAAATTTTTGAGAGTAAAAAAACAATACAATTTTTTTGGGAACTTTTTTTTATATTCTTAATCTAATAAATGTAAAAAAAAAAGAAATTTGAAAAATGTTCATTTGAAAATTTAACCCAATCGCTTTAAGTAAAATTTATAATCTAATGTGTAAACCAAAAATTTAAAATATGTAGCCTCCAGACTTTGAAAATTATAAACTTTATGAGAATCATTTGGAATTACATAAACAATGACAAATTGTAAGTATACTAACTAGTACACAATTATTGAATTACTAGAAATTTTTAAAATTTTTAAATCGAAGTCCCAGCAAAATAAGTAATCCTGAAAAAGAAGTAAAATATAACTAAATTCTAAGAAGTATTAATTGAAAATATTATGCACTGTTTCAATTTTTTCGGTTTATAAATATATATAATTTTAACGTTTAAACATTTAAAAGTCCAGCACAAAATCATTTAAAGTTAATTAATATTAATCTAATATTATACATAATTGTATTATCATACAGTTAATTATATAATTTACTCATTTGCATATAATAATAGATATATAAGAATCGTGCGGAAGATTCAAATCATTAAAATAACCAATTTCTTGAATTTCATTCAATTTGCAGATCCAAATAGAAATAAATGATAGTATAGACATAAGGAGACCAAAGTCCTGTACATCGACTTTACGAGAAATAAATAATATTTTCGAGAAGTACACGCGCCTTAACTTCCCGTGCGTGGCGCTAGTATGAACACATGTACAAAAATGGCCGACGATTTGAAAATGACAATATGTAAACAATATCAAATAATATAACCACAAATTTTGTGTCTTGTGTAATTAAATTATATTATGTAGATTCTGTTAAATAGATCGCATTTATGAAGTGAAAATGCAATATCGAAATAGTAAGTATAATACTCTTATTGAAATTTCGTGTATTCTAAATGATAAATAAGATTCGTAAAATGATTATTTATTTTAAATTAAAATTAAAAGTTTCGTACAACTGTAAAAAAATATTTGACCAAATTATATTTGCGCAGAAATTAATTATTTGCCTTTAAATTAATTATCATTTAATAAATTGAAAAATACTTTTTATAAATAATACTGAATAATTAATTATTGATTTGAACAAATTTATGGTTATATTATTGACATTTTCAAATGGGCGGCCATTTTTGTTCATGTATTCATACTAGCGCCACGCACGGGAAGTTCAGGCGTGTGTACTTCACGAAAAATTTTCTTATTTTGCGTTGCATTACTTTGGTCTCCTTATGTCTATTCTCCATGTCTGCGACCACTGGCTCAGGCGCGTCTGTCATAGCCAACTCTAAATCGCAGGAATCACAATTGACAGGTGCTACTGTAATTGTAATTTCAAGCATATTTTCCACTCGAGAATATTACTCTTCTGTTCTGCTAAAAGTCTTAAGATTTCCATAATCAATAGAGGCACTTATGGTTATGCAAATTTAAGACAAATCTTAATACATAGGTAAATTTATTATTAACATTTTTCGCCGGTCTTTTCACTCTTTTTATCGTCTTTTTACGAACCGACTCTCTTGTACTGAAACTCTTACTACACCGTTTTACCGCCAACTGTTCCCGATTACCGTACCCCTGATCATTTCCGAACGCCGTAAATTCCGCGTAACAAATATTAAAAACCACGATACATTCATTCGTCACACACACACACACACACACACACACACACACACACACACACACACACACACACACACACACACACACACACACACACACACACGCGCGCGCGCTAATTTAACTTAGATTTGTAAATTGTACGAGAATAAATGTTTTATTATTTTTTTATTTAAAAATAATTGGTCTGTTTTTAATTACCTCTAAAACCTCACCCTGGCTAGGCTGAAGCGTCTGCTGAGATAATTTTATAAAGGACCCAGAAATCAGATCGTTACAACCTTAGAATATAGAAAGAAACGCGAACTTGGTACGAATAAGACAGGATCTCATTTTTGCTTTTATACAACTTCTCTGCTCAAAAACAAAAACCGAACTGGAACTCATTAATTGAATTATATTACATGCCCAATACACAAAACAGAACGTCTGAAACAATAACAATGACCGTGTAGAAAAAACATAAAGGCAAGTACGAAAATCACAAGAGTAATAAAACCCATCCTCGGTAGATAAACACTTTTCAATTTAGTTAACTCTGGCGAGACTAATTTAACCCAAAAATAATAAATTCGAATAAATTAGAAAAATAATATTCAATATTACAGAATTTCCAATTCTAATAATTGAAAACTGAATAACCAAACATCTTAAAACTCTTCAATTAAATTACAGACATATTTTAATAATTTTTTTTTAAATAGGCGCGCGGAATTTACGACCGGCAAGTATAGATTGTAGAAAATCACAATCGATACCTATACAACGAATCAGAAGTGCGGGAATTAGGCTGTGCAATGTCACGTCATATACCATCTGGTGGGGGGTAAACTGTCAAGAAGGTTAGTCTTGGTACCAAAAAAGCACAGAAAGCATTGTGAAATTAATGAAAACAATTTTTCAGCGTAAAATTAAGTCATAAATTTATTAATAAGTATATTTTATAAGAGCAAACTTCATTTGCGCTTATTTTTAGTACCCACTTGTCGCTAGACATACTTTAAATTTTTTAATATAAACTAAAATGTCATAAATTTATGTTATTTGTGTTGATGTACCCCATGATGCTTAACAACATAAGTTTTTGACAGTTTTGGAATATCGTCAAGTAGAATAATTGAACTTAAGGTACCTCAGCGCCTCTGTGGCCGCACTATGCATTAAAACTAGAAGTTTGTTTGAATTGTGACAGACAGTGAGGCTAGAAGTCTTTTACTGTTTCTATTGTTTTTAAGGAATCATGACAGAAACCATGGAAACGTCATAACAAAAATTTGAAATATGTTACATTTCGTACAGCAGAGGCGCTGAAGTAATTTTAAGTTAAATTAGTTTACTTCGGAACTGCACGAATTATTCCGAAAACCTACGATTAATCCAAATCGGGTTCCCAGCCTTAGATATGTCTCCTTATACTACTTCATGATGTAGAGCAAACTTCGCAACGAACTTCGAGACATGAATTTGTTCCCCACCACCTACTACACTTTTGGGCTTCCGACCACGGTCGTATAAACAGGTCCAGAATCTCCAATGGTGGGGGTGACTTGCGTTTTGAACAGTATTACAGCTTCTCTACGTGACCACCAAGAGTGGAGCGTGATGATCGGAGAGTATATGGTTTGTTTACAGTATTTATATTTGCGCCATATTTTATGACATGTATTAACCTCTGTCAGTTAGTAATGCAACAAAATTTCGACATTTTTACGGTCACACGGTTATGTTAATATCAAACGATCATTACTATTTTAATTTCTAATGATATGTTAATAATAAATAATCACGAAAGTGGTACAGAACACATTTCTTTGACTCTCTACCCTCCGATCGTTGTGCTCTACCCTTTGGTGGCTACTTAGAGAAACTCTAATCGTATTCAAAACGCGAGTCATCGCTCTAATGCCCCCACTACCGGAAATTGTGGACCTGTTTAAAGGACAGGACTGGGAAAAATACAGAGTTGGATACCGAGCTGAAGCAGTGTCTCCAGATCGTTGAATTTTTCGGCCCGCAGCACACGACCCACGAGCTCATGCTTCCTCCCTCTAGCAAGTCACGAACCTATTAATAGAGAAAGAAAGCATAAGCTCGTTGGTCGTGTGGTGGGGGCCGATATATCCCATGATCTGGAGACACTGCTTCAGCTCGGTATCCTAACGTAGAAACTACCTTGACTTCGAGCTAAATCAACTCGAACTCGAAGGTGACTACGTGAACACGTCACGCTGAAACAGCTTAAAATCTTTACCAGTGTATATAGGCTAAAAAGTAGTGACCCTGACTATTAGGCGTCTCCACTCCTGACCCATGCCGCATCTAGTGTAATATCTTTTGCAAACACAGGAAAAATCGATGCTATAGCAATTAACTTAACCATTTAACTGTTATAGTATAGACTTTTCATGTGTTTAGGTTTAGCAACACAAAGAAAACGGCCAAATAACCTACAAATTTATGACATTTTATTTTATGTTAAAAAATTAAAAATATGTCAAGCAACAAGTTGGTACTCAAAATAATCGGAAATTAATTTTGCACTTATAAAATATAGAGGCCATTCCATACAAAATTTACAATCAAAAATTTATTTTGCGCGAAATATTTTTTTTTGTTTTTTGATCGAAAGTATTGTACACGTATTTAATTATTTCGACATGATCTTCAAAATTTCGGAGTTGTGGATTTTCAAAAGTTTCACGATCGAAAAATCTACCTCTAAATATTTGTGTGTACGAAAAAAAGAATTCTATTAAAAAAATAAGTGGCTGTAGTAAAATTTAGGATTTTCTCTCAGCTTTTCAATAAGCATTACAAGAAATTCTAATTTTGTATATATTTTTTTATTGAAAAATGTACTTCAGACACTTTAGTAACTACTCCCAAAATTTGGGAATGGACCGTTGAAAATTGTGTCTGTAATAAATTTTTGAACTTTAGCTCTCACGCTGGGTGCACAAGCAATCGCCTGATACGGCCGGGCAAACGAACATCGTGTACGATAGCTGATATTCAAAAATTAATTAGACACAATTTTCAACGGTCCATTCCCAAATTTTGGGAGTAGTTACTAAAGTGTCTGAAGTACATTTTTCAATAAAAAAAAATATAAAAAATTAGTTTCATAGTTTAAAAGAAATGATTTGTTTATAAAAACAGGACATATTCTTATAAAAAATTATTCTAATGAATTTCTTGTAATGTTTATTGAAAAGCTGAGAGAAAATCCTAAATTCTACTAAAGCCACTTATTTTTTTAACACAATTCTTTTTTTCGTACACGCAAATATTTAGGGATAGATTTTTTGATCGTGAAAATTTTGAAAATTCACAACTTCGAAATTTTAAAGATCATGTCGAAATAAAAAAATACGTGTACAATATTTTCGACCAAAAAACACAAAAAAAAAAAATAAATATTTCGCGCGAAATAAATTTTTAATTGTAAATTTAGTATGGAATGGCTCATAGGTACTAAATTATTACATATAAATAATTATAAATTATTAAATTTATGACTTACTTTTAAGCTGAAAAATTGTTTTCATTAAATTCACAGTGCATTCTGTACATTTTTGTTACCAAGACTAATCTGGACTAATCTTCCTGACAGTCTACCTCCCACCATATGGCCTGTGACGTCACATTGCACAGCCTAATAGTCGTTACGATATTTCGGCTTCAACTCTATCATCTTTTTAGAATCGGATTCGTAAAAGGGATTCAATTTCGGCCCAACTACCTTAAAAAAATCAATATTTCGGTATGCTCTTTTTTAAAAAGGACTTTCAAACGTGTACGTGTAATTGAAGGGAATTGAAATCATTTTATAAGCGAATGTACACCAGATTTCAAGTGTTCAGTTTTTCGGAACAAGCTTCGAATGATATAACATTTTTTTTAATTTTAAGGGGCTATGCTAGTTTCTCGGACGAAAAAAACAACAATTTTTGAAGATTAAAGAAAACAAAACTACTCCTTTAATCTTTTTAAAATTTTTGCAATATATTGTACATGTCTTCATGTATTTATCATAAAATTTTCGTCAAAAAATATTCATTCGAAGCGGAGATACAAGGCGAAACGCAAAGGTCCTTTAAAAAAAGTTGAAATACGGATGACGGTGTCGGCCATGTCAGGTTGCTCGAAAAAAAAAATTTTTTTTTGTAAACTACATGAGTTTCTCTAGAGGATGGACCTCTAGCTTTTAAAAATATTAAAAATTATAAAAATGGCGTAGTTTTGAAAAAAAATTTCAAATTTTACTTAAAAAAACGCTCGTTTTTTGTTTATAAAAGTTGTAATTTTTTATATAACAAAAAGTTGGATCTCCATCCTCTGTAGAAACATATAATAAAGACTGGGTAAAAATTCGAAGTCGATTGGATGATTAGTTTTCAAGCTACACCGTCACCCGATTTTAAAAATGCAGTTTTGAGAAAAACGCATTTATAGTTTTCAACACAGATTTGATTTGTGGTAAATGTTCCCTTCCTATTGCGCGATTTCATGACCTATTTTGCTTTGGAGCCTTTTTTATGGTTGTATGAAGGTTTTTCACTCATTTTAAAATTTGTTGTTATTTGTTTTCTAGCCCGCAATTAACTTAGCTCTAATGAACAGAGCCGTTTTGAAGTGCTCCTATTTAAAAACTATTAGAAATGTCGATTTACAATTTCGGGTACTTATTTTTAGGAAGATTAGCTATGAAAAAATGCAAAAGAAAAAAAAATAAAATCGATTTTTTCAAAAAGAGAAACTAGCATAGCCCCTTAAATAAGATTCCTAATTCGACTTTGTATCCCGGATTTATTTTACTCGTTCTTACTATACAGTTTCAATTCAGTTCCCGATTATTTCCTGGTTTTCCTGATTAGTAAACACACTGAATTAAAATTTCCTAAAATTCTCTATTCTTTTAAAATCTTGAGTAAATTTCAGTTAGTAAACATAAAAAAAAAGCAATGCAATTGTTACCTGTGTGGTTTTTCTCCAGTATGTACTTTAGCATGATTTTTTAAATGTGTGGCTTGATTGAAAGCAGAGCCACAAATATTACATCGATACGGCTTCTCTCCAGTATGAATTCTCCGATGATTCCACAGCGTTGAATGTCTTGCAAAAGTTTTTTCACATACTTCGCATTGATACGGTCGTTCTCCAGAATGTATTCTTTCGTGGTTTTTAAGATGTGGACTCTGAGAAAACTGCATGCCACAAACGCCACACTTAAATGGTTTTTCACCAGTATGAACTCTACCGTGATTTTTTAAATAGGCCGCTGAAAAAATTCATAATTTATAATTGGATTTCATTTCGGAAGCCGTTTACAATTGCTTCAAGGCGTTCCAAAAAGTGTAAAAGTAATCACTACAGTATAATAAAAAAAATTGAATTCAGAATTATGGAGAAATTCAAAGGAATTCAAAATAAATCCAAAGAATTCTAACGAACTCAAAAGAACTTTAAACAAATCAAGACGGATTCGATCAAATTTAGAGTGAATTGAAGAGAATTGAAGAGAATTAAAGAGGAATTTAAGAAAATTGTTGGCGAATTCAGAAACATTAAAGGTGAATTAAAAAGAATTTTAAAAAATTCCACTTTCAAGAAATTGTTAACATTTGATTTATTTTTAAAAATTTGAAAAAACTTTAAAGGTCTTCAAAGGATTTGAAGACATTTTTAATGATTTTAAAGAATTTTAAGAAATTTTGACAGAAGTTAAAAGAATTTCAAGAGACTTTTAGCAATTTTTTGGAATTTTAATAGGTTTTAAACGAGTTTAAGTGATTTCAAGAAATCTCTAAGTACATATTGGACGGATTTTTAGTCTTTTATGCAACACCCACCTGCAAAGTTGCACTTTATGCGTCCCTAAGTTATGTATAAGGATGATCTTTAAAGCTAATGCTGCAAATTTCACACTCGTAATAATTACCTGTTTTACGCACTTTTATCGTAAATTACTATTTAAAAGTGTCAAAAGGATTCAAAGATTTAAAAAAATTGCAAGTATCAAATAGAAAATCGGCTAGCTCGCGAGTACATGTTCATCACACGTCGCGTTTATGCACCCTTCGGCACACTTGAACTCGCTTACCAACCTTTATCAATACTATATGTATACTTTTATTAAAATTACTTTAGATTTAAATGAAGAAGAAAAATAATTTACTGAAGGTTCTATCGACCAAAAGGAACACATTTTCATCAGGGCACTGGCGCTTCGCGCTCTATATTGATGTCAACCATAATCAAACTTCGCGCTTCGAGCTCGGCTCTGTTTAACAATATTTTTTACGGTTAAAACGAAAACTACTTATTCCATCAAAAAATTGTCAAGGGTTAATTGTCAATGTTATTGGGCTCAAAATTTTAATTTTTTATTTTTCAAGAAAATTCAAAAAGTTATAACACCAGTCTTATAGGGCGTTCAGAAAGGAACATTGTTCACCTCTTAACTTTTTTTCATAGTGTGCGTTATTTAGCTTAAAACTTTAATATATTTTTTTTTTAATTTTCGAAATATTATGTCTGACAATTTTTGTTATATCGAAAAAAAGTCACAATGATAAATTGTTCCACTATTTAAGTACTACGCATATCCGTAAATAGAATTTGTAAATTAAAAAAAAAAATTGATTTCAAAAATTTCCAAAAAGATCAAAATTTTTTAATTTTTATTCAAAATCGCGGGCTTAGCCAGCCATTTAATAACGAACTTGACCTTCATTTTAGAGCACTAAAAGAGTATACCAAAGGCCAATCCACTTGGTTCATACATTCGAAAGTTATCGTGCTCAAAAACTAAAATTCTACACACAGACCCAGACAGACACACATTGGTAAAAACATGTTTTTCGCGTTCAGAGGGTCTCAAAACGTGGACATTTGACAACAAATGGGCGGGGGGGGGGGGAGTCATGAGAATGTAACAAGTATAAAAAAAGTTATTCTGGACTTACAAAAAAAGTAAAAGGAATGTTTCATCAGTAACTTCAAAAATATCTATTCCATTCAGTTCAATTTCAAGGCTGTTATTGTGATTAAAATATAATTTTCAGACTAATTTTTTTACCTTTGGCAAAAGCTAAGCCACAGACTTCACATTTGAAAGGTTTGTCTCCAGAATGAAGTCTTTTATGAGACCAAAGTGATGAATATCTTGAAAAAGTGCCATCACAAACATTACAATGAAACGGCTTATCTGGTTGGTTCTGACTGTTCTGCTTTCCACCTGAAATCGAAATTTCGATTAAATAATTATTTTTTTAAAGTATTAATTCTTTAAGGGCATGATCTGCCTTGTGGTTTGTGAAATTTTTTTTTTCGAAGTCACCACGGTCAAACGAAATGATATATCGCTTTCAAACTTTGGGATATGAGAAATGAGACACTAAATTGCGTTTTAAAATTTAATTTGCGTAGTAATTTTGAAAAAAAATCCGATCCCTACCTTACCGACTTAGCTTTTTTTTTTCAAAATTACTACTCAAATTAAATTTTAAAACGCAATTTAGTGTCTCATTTTCCATATCCCAAAGTTTGAAAGCGATATATCATTTTGTTTGGCCGTGGTGACTTCGACAAAAAATTTTCACAAACCACGGGGCAGAGCATACCCTTACTGTTCAATTGTAAATCTTAAAGAGCTATTCATTACAAGGTATTTCATAGGATTTTAAAGAATCATAAGGGATTCTAGTGATTTCTTGGAAACTAGGTCAATGTCATAAATTGAATTAAATTCAGTTTCAAGAAATTTCACAAAATTTCAAATCTTTTTTAGGATTTCAAAAGATTGCAGAGATTTCCACGGATTTCAGAGTATTTTAAACGATGTAAAAACTGCTGAACGAATTTTGAAAGTATTATCGGATTTGAAGATTAAAAAAATAAGATTTCAAGTCCAAAATATTTCAAGGGATTTCTAAGGTTTCTAGGGATTTCACAAGTGTTTTGAAGGACATAAAAAGCTATATTTTACATAATAAGGCAGCACTATTAATATTTCCATCACTTGATGGAAAAAAATGTTTAAATAAATAAATACTACATAAGAAAGGGGCGGGGGACATATTGATTTTCTTTGAGTTTTATCTAGATGCTGGAAAGAACTCTGCGTGAAGGTTCCAAAAAACGTTTTTATAAATTAAAATTGTGTTAAACTTACCGATGAAAATGATTCCAGTGCCATTACATTTATGACATTTTGTTACACTTGTCACTCCCCTTCGTTTTACAGGATGATGTCCAGGTTTTATTGCTAAATCAAGAAGGTGTAATATTATAAAGTGAATAAACTATTACATTTTAAATGTATCAATAGATACTTATAAACCGATAAATGATTGAAATAGAATTCAGATAACTTCGAAGATGTTATTTATATTTATTAATGACATTTTCTGTGAATTCAAGAAGTTTTAAAAGTTATATGACTTCTAAAAAATTTAAAGCTTATTTTAGAGAATATTTAAGAATTTTATAATTTAAGGATTAAATTTAAAAATTAATGGGTTTTTCAAAAGATTCAAAAAAATAGTTTACTTTATAAAATTTCTTTTTAAAATAAACATTTTTAGAGGTTTTAAAAATATTGTCAAACACAAAAATAAATTCAAATATTTTTTCAACGATTTAAAAGAGGTTTCAAAAACAATCTTAAAAATTTCTTGGAAGATCTAAGATGATATAAAAGATCGTAACATCTGAATTTATTGATATAAAATTGAAAATTTCTAAAATTAAAAGAAATATACTAAAGTAGGTTTATCTGGTCCAAAATTTGTATATAAAAAAAATTTCAAATTTTTCCTTTCAATAAATGTAAATATGAAGGACCAGATAAACGAACATTAATGCTTTTACATTAATTATACAAATTTTCAATTTGATCGGATTACAAAATTTCCAAATATACTTAAAATCGATTTTTAAATATTTACAAGAGAAAAAAATTACTGATTTTAAAACATTTGAAATAGTTTTCTAAAAATTGATAATGATTTTAGAACAATTCACAGATTTCAAATGGTTTTTAAGGGCGTTGGATAATCGGAACTTAGACAATTTTTTGGGTGTCCCCAATAATAAAGACGGTCTTGCCTCCGTATTTAATTTAAAGAGTAGATTTTTAAATATTTTTACTACAAATATTCATTTTCTGAAACAGAGAAATGCATAACGAGCAGACAAATCGCAGAAACGAGATTACGATTTTCAAAGTCACTCTACTTTTCACTATTTTATAGACACAAAACCGTCACTTAATAAAAATCAACCACCTGAAATTCATCATTTTAGTTCAGAAAATGCCCGTTTGTACTGTTTGAGCGTAAATGTCATACATTTAAAGATGGTTGGCCTCTATCTTTGTCATATTTCTAACCTGTCAAGTGGAATCAAAAAAGTTCCTGACGCGACAAATTTTTATGTCGCAAAGTTCCGCAAAGTTTCTTTCAGAGTTTGAAAGTTTATATTGTGGAAGGACACTGTGCAGAACGTTTTTTTTATTTAGTGACGGTGTTGTGTCTATAAAATAGTGAAAAGTGGAGTGACTTTAAAAATCGTCATCTCTTTCAGCAATTTGTCTGCTCGGTATGCATTTCTCCGTTTCAGAAAATGAATATTTGTAGTCAAAATATTCATTTTCTGAATATTCATGAATATTTGTAGTAAAAAATATTCATTTTTGACACTCCGTGCGCAAAATTCGATTTCGCATACGCTGGGTCAAAAAAGCGTATGCTAATCAAGCTTCGCACACGTGTCAAAAAATACGGTTCGATACATATGCGAGAAAGTGATTTTATCCTTGTGTGACCTTGTCACACTCGCTTCGCTCGTGCGCAAACGTTCACACAAGGCTAAAATCACATTCGCGAACTAGTATCGAAATGTACTATTTCTCAAGAATAACGCGATGCATTTTTTATAAGATGTACTCTAGGATTTCGTCAGACCCGAGATATTTGGTGAGTTTCTTTTATTTATCCTGAAATCTACTCTTTAAATTACATACGGAGGCAGGGCCATTTTTATTATTGGGGGCACCCAAAAATTTTTCTAAGTTCCGATTATCCAACGCCCTTAAGGCAGTCATCCCACTAGAAGGCTGTTTTTTTTTTCTTTTCTTGAAATTTCTTGTCGAACTATAATAACATAAGATTTCAAACTGTCTAACATATATTAATTGCTATTTTAAGAGTACATCAAAATTTTGTGCGATTGAAATCATCGCTCAATTACAATATATATATATATATATATATATATATATATAAAGCTTTCTCAAAACTGTATAAAAACAGATGACAGATTTCAAATGTATTTTAAGAAGGCCATCCCCACTAGAATCCGTTGGATAGGATTTGAGATATATGATTACCTACCAATTATAAAAATACAGTATTGAGAAGGCGTTATAGATTGTAATTGGGCGATGATTTCGATGTGACCAAATTTTAATACACTCTTGAAATAGTAATAAATATGATAAAAAGTTCAAATTTGTATGTTTTTATAGTTCAACAAAGAAAAATAAAATAAAAAACGAAAACTAGCTGTCAAGTTGTATCAACTTTTGTACTCATTTAATGAGCACTTTGCTTCCTGTAAGCAAATATGATTTGCTTCCTCATAGAGGAAGCATTAAGTATTCTTTACATCAGCATTAAATTTTGATTACTTGAGAAGTTATATTCAAAAAAATTCATTTTCGAAAATTACAATAAAGCATAACTTTCTTATTTTTGTATAAAATGCATTAATCTTTTAGGTAAGTCGAAAAATTACTTTTTTAAAAATACAATTAACCAAACTTTCTTATTTTTCAATTAAATGCATTCATCATACAGGTCACTCGATTCGTCTCGACATAAAGAATATTAATTTTCCTTACGTCAACTCAAAATTTTGATTATTTGAAAACATAGAGCGAAAAATTAACTTTCAAAATTATAAATAAACATAACTTCCTCATTTTTTAAGTAAACGCATTAATCATATAGGTCAATAGATTCGTCTCGATGAAAGAAATCTTCATTTTCCTTACATCAGCTTTAAATTTTCAATATTTGAGAAGTTATAGTGGAAAAATGAATTTTACGAAAATTATAAAAGTACATAAATGTTGTAATATTAAATATTTTGTTACACCCTTGTAAGAAATTAAACAAGATATTTTGTGGAATAACTATGCAAAATTTTATCAATTTATCTCTACGCGTTTTCAAGAAATTTCTGGATCGTGACACACACACACATCTCCGGACATTTTTTAGATCATCATATTAGATATATTGCCCTTGAAATGTGTTAAAAAAAACCTTTTTTAGGAAACTGGATTTTGTCACCACTACAAAGCTTCCTCTATAAGGAAGCAAAAATAGCTTTCAAGTGGGATGAGTGTCTTAAAAGATTTCCTGGCATTTAAAGTGACGTCAAAGTAGTTTCAGTTTGATGAATTTTTATGCAAATTCAAAAGGTTTATTCTGACTTTCCAAAGACAACGTTATTTTAAGAACATTTAAAAGTTTTCTAAATTATTGAAATAGATTGCAATAGAGTTCCGAACATCAACGGCACCTTTCAGGTGTAGAGTGTCGTGAATCGGACGAAATTAAAATAGATCGAACGAGCACTCTGACGTCACCACTCAGGACCGTATACATATAGGCTTTAAGATCCACTAATTCCTATACAAGCCTATACTACGCATACTACGCATTACGACCATGGATCGGAGTGCCGTCGATCGAGAGATGAGCGTAATTTAAAAAATAACAATTCATCTCTGGTTTTCAGTTCCCTGGCTTTTTTAGAATTTGCGTCGTCTCGTATTTGTGATGAGCTGGTGGTCGTAGGGCATTTTAACCCTTATGCTGTAAACGGAGGTCCGTGAGACCCAAATAGTATATTGCATAACAAGAGGTAGGCGACAGCATTTTTGTAATGGACAAGTCGTAGGTAAGAGCACCAAAGGTGCCTGAATGTTCGAAGGGCAAAACCCTCCATCTTTAAAAAAAAAAACATAAGAAATCTTGAGTTACAATATTATGACATTGAATTACGATCAAATGTGTAACAGTGATGAGGTTCCAAAAGCAGAGGAGCGTATTCGTCGTAGCATCGAATACTGAAAACACCACTTAGAAAACTTTTCGTGGGCCAGTTCATACAATTTTTTAATTTTGCAGGTAGCAAATCTAATGTAGACATTTTTGCCGAAGTTCAAAGGGCGTACATTTACAGACCTTCATTTTCGTCTATATCTGACATTTCTTTACTTGACTATTATTATACTGAAGAGTTGAAGAAAACAGAAAACCGGTTGGAGAACCCGACATAGATTAATCGTGGGTTTTCGGAATAATTCGTACAGTTCCAAAGTAATATAATTTCAGTCAAAAAACACGCTTTTTGCTATATTTGACAATAACTTACGTAACAACATAATTTTATTTTGTAAACGAGTTATGCCATCTATTTTGGATTTTTCAGGTATCTTTTTTTCGCAGAGATACAGTTATTTGAAGTTTAGTACTTTAGCGTTTTCTTTACAGCATTTCCGATAACAAAAAACGGCTTCTAATATAACAAACAACGTACACTCCTCTCCCGATCGAGGGCATTTTTCACGCTTGGCTGATTCTACGTCCCACCGAGCGTCCCTCGACAGCCCACACTGAATAGCTCGAGCTATTTTAATCCCATCCGATCGAGGGCACTCGACCCCCGAGCGGTGCCGTCGATAGGGAGATAAGTGTAAATGAATGTTTTCAGGGTCACTTACCTCGAATCCAATCTCAGAATATTCCCATCACTTAAGGAATTCAAGATATCATAACCTGAAAGTCTAGCTGGGTTACAGACTCGCAGGTTACAGGGTTCGAGGATTGAGGAAATTGGGCCTTTTTCGTCTAGGGTTAGACTCGCTAGTTAAGGGCGAAAAAAAAGCACTGAAAAATCTCAAATAGGTTTTGAAGGGTGAGACTTGCACTTCAGGGTGATAAAATTTGCTCACAAAAAAATTATATTGTCACGTAATTTATTGTCAAATATAGCAAAAAAAATCGTGTTTTTTCGACCTTTTAGGTTAGGATATCTCAAAAACATAGGGTAATGCTCAATTCTGAGACCAGATTCGGATTTAGCAAGCAAAAAAACCTTCTAAAAAGTGTATTCGGGTGTCTTGATTTTTCAAGTTTTAAAATTTTGTCGGCTTGTGTTATCATTGCTTCCTCTATAAAGAAGCAAAATACTCACTAAATGAGCACCATAGAATGATAAATACAACCAACAGAAAACACCCGAATCGGAAGTTCTTTCCTATTTTCGATCTCAATAATTTTAAAATTCTACGTGTACTTACTTTTCTTAACTTTTGTAGGGTGATGCTCACAAGCGTCCTCACTTCCACAATCTTCGCAAATTTGCACCTTGGGTTTTTGGTGTGTGTTAGTTTTGTGACTCTTCAATTCACCAGGTAGGATAAAGCATGCGCCACACACGTCACAAGCATGTGGCCTTTCAGGCGTTGTCGGGAGGGGGTTCGATGGTGTTTGCAGGACTTGCTGTGGGTGCTGCTGTAGATTACTAGGAGTTGTGTTGTGAATCCTCTTATGGTGATTAAGTAAACTCATGTGGCCAAAAACTAAGCCACAAATGTCACATTTGTAAGTCGAATTAGTGGCTGCCGCTATAGTCATTTGATTTAACAATGTGTTGTAACCGGTTGGCTGTACATCAAATCGATAGCAACCCTTGTCATCAGTTGTGATTTGTCCAATTGTGCTTATGGCATTTGACTTTTGCAGCATATTAACGTTGTAGTAAAAGGGAAACTCTGTTGTTGTCGACTGCTGCTGTGACTTATCCTCTTTCTTCTCAGTGACGTACATTTGCTGAGACTGTTGCTGCTGCTGTTGCTGCTGTGACTGCTGACCTTGAGCAGTTTGTTGCTGCTGGATTTGCTGTGGGTCAAACATCTCTGCTCGCTGTGTCTATTGAAAAAAAAAACTAATAAACAAAAATAAGTGAGAAATAAGTAACAAAAAAGGAGATACTAAAAAATGTGGTTAAAAAAAGACCTTAATTCTAGTCCAGGAAATTTAAATTAAGGGCATGTGGTGATTACCATATGATCAAATTTAAATAACCGCGTTTTTCCTCATAATTTTTACTTTTTCAAAAAAGGTAAAGCAATATAAACTAATTCTAAAGTAATTAAACTAACTTTAAAAAAAAGTAAAACGATCCTATTCAAAAAGAATATGCACACTGAAACTTTTTATTAGAATAAATGATAAAAATGAATGAGAACTTAGTAAAATATCGTTCCGAAATAGGGAAAACCGATGTTTTATTACACTTACTCGTATTTAAAACATGAAGAGGATAAAGTAGTATTCTAAATACGAAATATTATGAATCTCTATTTTATAAATTAACTCTGAAAAAACGATATTCTTTTTACTGAGTCTTCGAAAAATTATATGAATAAGAAAAATAGTGTATGTCATAATCTCGAAAACGTATTTTAGAAATTGATATTGTTAATATGAAGTTGACAGAAACCTGAAACGCATAACAAAATATCATATCATTTTTCTTGATTTTTCATATAGTTTCGTTTGAGAATGCTCCTCTAGTGTTTCCGCCGTTTTCCGATCGAGCCCGAATGTGCAGAGCCGAACATCTAAAGACACTCAAGTTTATTATACTGAGTTTCTGAGATGTCAAATTATATAATGTTATTGTACACAAAAATATTATCAGTTCCTTTAAAAAAAGTGCATTTTTAAAAAATCTGATATTTTTCATACTGCCCTGAGTTGTCAAGAAACGCCGGTTTATCGAAATTTTTTCCAAATATTCTATAATGTATAGTTAGCCGTGGGGGATAAAATGCGTAAGTTAGGTTCGAATCTTGCCGCAGCGAATCCGATTTTTCCTGGTGATTAAGCGTGCGTTATGTATTTAGTGAATAAATTAAGTATATATAATAATAAAAATAATAATTGTTCAAGTGTTTCAGTATTTGATTGTATTTAATTTGTGTATTTAGTTCCCCTTTCTCAAGGTTAAATCTTTTTAGTGGAGTGAGTTATTATTCATATAGTCGTTTGAGATTCTCATAATTCAAAAGATGTTTTCATTCTTTCGAATAAAATATATTACTTTCGTTTTAACTTCACTTGTCAACTTTGATATAGTGTACATTAAATTCTCGCAAGTTTTATAAGAGTTAACGGTGTTGGAACATTTTCAAACCACTAAAAATTAATGTAGACTTTACTCAAATCCGCCATTGTGTCCACATCTTGCCAATACGCGGTGTTTGAGGTCGCAAAAATGATGTGTTTGAAGTATCGTTTTTTTTATCGACAATCTTTTGGTTGTACGACAGAGGCTATCTGCTTATTTTCTGCAAAAAGAAATTTGTTTGGCTAAAAAGTGAATTTTTACAAGTTTGGTGACGCGGGTTG
>UCOH01012429.1:0-20340 GCA_900474275.1 Synergus japonicus | reverse complement strand
TGCTTATCAGTAGAAAAAAATTAAAGAATAAAGAATAAATTGTTTATTTATAAAATGGAAGTGAACAGTGTTTTAGTAAATGGGATTGATTAATAAATTAGTGACAGTTGAGTGATAAATATTATTCTGATAAATAAGTTTTGAGAATGTGTATAAATAATAGGAAATAGATAAAGATATGTAAGTAATATATATAATAATTATTATTAAAAATTAGTTAACGGTGTTGGAGCATTTTCAAACTACTAAAAATTAATGTAGACTTTACTCTAATCCGCCATTGTGTCCACATCTTGCCAATACGAGGAGTTTGAGGTCGCAAAAATGATGTGTTTGAAGTGTCGTTTTTTTTATCGACAATCTTTTGGTTGTACGACAGAGGCTATCTGCTTATTTTCTGCAAAAAGAAATTTGTTTGGCTAAAAAGTGAATTTTTACAAGTTTGGTGACGCGGGTTGAGGGGTGTGGGTAAAAAGTACTTACATTTTGCCAAGTCCCTGTCCGAGCAAAAAAGGCACAAAACTTCACTCCAAGGGTGCTTCACTCACTCAGAAAAATTTTCCGAATCTCGCTATGCACTTCAAAGCCCGAGCACTTACGAAAATCGTATAAAAAAAGAAGTTTGAGAAATCGCGTACTACACATGTACCATTATTAATACAGTAATAATAATGGTAACAATAGTCAATTGGCGACCCTGCGAAACAGCTGACAGGTCCAGTAATTATATTCAAGTACTAGCACATGTGTAGTACACGATTTCTCAAACTTCTTTTTTTACACGATATTTTTAAGTGCTCGGGCTTTGAATTGCATAGCGAGATTCGGAAAATTTTTCTGAGTGAGTGAAGCACCCTTGGAGTGAAGTTTTGTGCCTTTTTTGCTCGGACAGGGACTTGGCAAAATGTAAGTATTGTTTACCCGCACCCCTCAACCCGCGTCTCATCACTTGTAAAAATTCACTTTTTAGCCAAACAAATTTCTTTTTGCAGAAAATAAGCACATAGCCCCTGTTGTACAACCAAAAGATTGTTGATAAAAAAACGACACTTCAAACATATCATTTTTACGACCTCAAACACTGCGTATTGGTAAGATGTGGACACAATGGCGGATTTTAAGGCATTCCACAGATTTTGCTATTTTTCTGTGTTTGTTTACATGTTTTCGTGAAATGCTGCAACAGGCTTAAAATATTCTTATTTGAATTTAAATTTATTCTATACCGTCATCTTAATCTCTTCTTTGTGTTAGTCGAACATTTCCCCTCCAATCATTTATCACTTTTTCACTGTAGGTTTACCCTCTTACGAGTTGCTAGTTCACTCCCGGATAATTGTACTAGCCTGGTCAGGGTTCGTGTGTCGAAATGTTCCTGACTCATTTTTAGATTCTCATCAGAGAAGGTATTAGTTTTGTGTAAAATTTGACCCACCCAGTTTTTGTCAAATGTCCACGTTTTGGGACCCCCTGAACCCGAAAAACATGTTTTTACGAATGTGTCTGTCTGGCTGTGTGTCTGTAGATTTTTAGTTTGTAAGCACGATAACTTTCGAAAGAATTGACCAATTGGATTGTCCTTTGGTATGCTCTTTTAGAGTTCTAAAATGAAGGTCAAGTTCGTTAGCTAGCCATTTTGGATAATAATTCAAAAAGTCGGAGCATTTTGAAAAATTTTGAAACTACTTTTTTTTATTTTGAAAATTCTAATTACGGATGTTCGTAGTACTCAAAAAGTCGAACAATTTTTCTCAATGACTTTTTTGGATAAAAAAAAAATTGAAAGACAACATTTTGAAAATCAAAAAAAAAAATAAAAAAAATTTAAATTGAAAGCTAAGCAACGCACGATATGGAAAAAAGTCTAAAGATGAAAAATGTTTCTTTTTTAACACTCTATAGGACTGACATAAAAACTTTTTGAATTTCTTTAAAAAATCAAAAATTCAAATTTTGAACCAAATAACGCGAAATTCAAAGAAGATTATAAGAAACATAATTATTAGTCTAAAAAAGATCTACAAGTTCTCTTTTGAACATTTCCTAGTAGGATGAATAGTTTTCCACTTAAACGTGAAAAATACTTTTAATAATATCAAATATTTTTACATTCTCATCAGAGAAGGTATTATTTAATTTAAAAATTCTAAAGACGGATGTTCGTAGTACTCAAAAAGTCGAACAATTTTTCTTAATGACTTTTTTGAATAAACAAAATTGAAAGAATAACATTTTGTAAACCCGAAAAAATGAAAGAAAACCTAAATTAGAAGTAAAACAACGCACGATATGAAAAAAAGTGTAAAGATGAAAAATGTTTCTTTTTGAACACTCTATAGGATAGGCATAATAACTTTTTGAATTTCCTTAAAAAATTGAAAATTTAAACTTTGAGCCAAATAACGCGAGATACAGAGAAAATGATAACAAAATGATAATTATTGGCCTTAAAAAGATCTACAAGTTCTCCTTGAACGATTTTTCAACAGGATTAGTAGTTTTCGTTTTAATCATGAAAAATATTGTTAAACAGAGTCAAGCGCGAGTGCCCTGATGAGAATGTGCTCCTTAAGGTCGATAGAACCTTAGGTAAATTAGTTTTCGTTTGCATTCCATTCAACAGGGAGCGCGATGCGCGACGTGCGCATGAAAATGTGTTTTTATCGAGCATCTTGGCATGGCCTACACCGTCACCCGTATTTCAACTTTTTTTAAAGGACCTTTGCGGTTCGCCTTGTATCTCCGCTTCCAATGAATATTTTTTGACGAAAATTTTATGATAAATACGTGAAGACATGTACAATATACTAAAAATTTTTAGAAAGATTGAACTCGTAATTTTCTTTCTTTAAATCTTCAAAAATTACTGTTTTTTCGTCTGAGAAATTAACATAGCCCCTTAAAGTTTTTAAAATTCCATCAGCCTTAAAAAGTCCTTCATGTGGCCTCAAAAAGTGGACAAAATTTGCCCTGCAAATTAGTGTATTCTACAGATTTCTTGACCCTTCTTGCATCAGCCTTAAGGGGTTAATACCAACATTTTTACTTTTTAAAAAAATTTTTTTATCAAATTAAAATTTATATTACAGAAGTTCTTTGGTACTAACCCCTTAAGGGAATGTGATACTTTACCATAAGTGCAAATTAGTTAAACCAGTTAAACATTCATAATAATGTCAATAAACCTTCATAGACAAAGGTTTATTGACACTTATTAGCTAACAATATTCATAATTATGAACGTATAATTGGTGTAACTGATTTACTCTTATGGTAAAGTATTACATGCCGTTAAACTTACCACAAATCTTAAAGCAACTTGCTCAGATGTTTTTCCATATTTTTTGGATATTTCAAGGATTTTTGGATGGTCTAAATTATTTTTAAGACCATAACGATTTCCTGGTCTTCCGAAAGGTGAGAATCCCGTTACTGTTATATTCTTCTTTTTACAGAATTCGATTAAGGGTCGTTGGCTCCGATTTACGTTAACTTCTATCTAAGTATCCAATTATATATTCAAAATTAAATTCAGTATCAAAATTGTGTACAATTTTTTCGGAAAAAGTATGAAATTCATACAATTATTATACCTGATTATTAACTGGTTTTATTTTAGCAGCTCCCAGAAGTCTAGTAATTTGCTCTGAATTAAAATTTGAAATTCCGATACTTCGAGTTAAACCTTGACGAACACATTCTTCCATTCCTCTCCAAGTTTCCAGATAATCTACATCTGATAAAAGCATATTTCCTTCTGAATCTATTGGCTTCAAATGTGCTCCCTCCTTTAAGAAATACGTAATTAAATACAATAAGAATTTCAAAATAGATTTCCACACGGAAAAAATTTGTTCCGGAAGAATTACCGAATTAGTTCAGAGACTGAGGATATGAGAATAATTCAGTAAAAGTTACGGATCTAGTTATTTTAAATATCACAGAACTTTTTTAAAGAGAATTACAGATAAATTTCGGGAGAATTAAAAATAATTCGGAAAGAATTCTTGGATGGTGCAGGAACTTTCTGAAGTGAGTTCGGTGAGAATCCAATAGGGCAACTATAGAAATTACAGAGGAGTTCGGGAAAATTTCAAGGACCCCGCGCCATTTCAAACAGTAAAAAAAAATATTCCTATATTTTTCTCTGCTTCGGGGGTAGAGATGATTTATAACATTAACATTATTAATCTGCATTGCATATTATATATATTTAAACACAAATGTTTATATTTATACTTAATTTACTTTACACATATAATCGCACGCTCTTAAAAAATCTTAAATTCCTCGGGTTTCGATCCCTCCTAACACGCATATTCCTACCTAACCCTAACGACTAAGCCTCGCGGCTATATCACGCTGGGGATACAAAAACAAAATCTTTGCTAAGCTTGACCGGGTCGGTTCAGGATGAAACGTGCGCAGATGGACGACTGTGCATGCTGATTTACGACAGAGTTCGGGAATTTTTCCAGTCCAAAATTCAGAATTCTCTTAGCAAGGGAATAATAAAAACTCTTTTAGATACACGGAAATTCTCCTGAAGAATCTTGCGAAGATTATTGAACTGTTTTATATTTTCTTCGAAACTTATTCGTTATATTTCATTTTGACCTTTATAAAACATACTTTCAGTGTTTACTGTACGTTCGGTAATTTTCTTAGAACGGTTCGAGCTATTTTCCTGAAAAGTTATTTGATATCTACCGAATTTTTCTCATATCCTCAGTCTCTGAACTAATTCGGTAATTCTTCCGGAACAAATTTTTTCCGCGCAAACACTGTCTTTTAATTTATTTAATTATTGTTTGTTAAATTTTGTACTTTATTAACTAATAATTAAACCGAATACTTTGTAAGCTACTGGCCAGTGAACGAGGTAGAGATCAACATAATCCAACCCAAGATTTTTTAACGACTCTTTGCAAGCAGGCACAACTAGATCTTCTTTATGAAAAGTATTCCAAAGCTGAAAAATGTTTTAAATTAATCAATTAAAAGTTTTTTATTTTAAACTTATTTTTCAAGGAGAGTATTGTTATATTACCTTCGTAGTTACGAAAATATCTTCTCTCTTTATCGTCCCATCTTTAATTTTTTCTCGAATTCCATCGCCGACTTGTTTCTCATTTTGATAAAAATAAGCTGTGTCTATATGACGATATCCGATTTCAATTGCATATTTGAGAGCTTCTTCAACTTCTCCCGGTTTCGCCTAAAGTTTAACAAATATTTATATAAATTATAAAATTTCTTTTAAAATTTAGTACCTGAATAACAAATTAGAAAAAAAATGAATACGTAAATATGATTAAAGAAATCATAATCAATTATGTTGATCAACACGTTTGTTAATAAAGTTAAAATTTTTAAGCCTGTTGCAGCATTGAACGAAAAAATGTAAATAAACACAGAAAAATAACAAAATCTGTAGAATGCCTTAAAATCCGCCATTTTGTCCACACCTTAGCAATACGCGGTGTTTGAGGCCGCAAAAATAATTTGTTCGATGTGTTATTTTTATCGAGTTTTTTTTCGATAATACTACAGGGGTTACCTGTTTATTTCTTGTAAAAACAAATTTGTTTGGCTAAAACGGGAATTTTTACAAGTGGTGTGACGCGGGTTAGAGGGTGCGGGTGAGCAGTACTTACATTTTGCCAAGTCCCTAATCAAGGAAAAAAGGCACAAAACTTCACTTCAAGGTAGCTCTACAATAGGAAGAGATTCGACGTTTACGCTAATACGTAAAAGTTGGTGTTAGAGTAAACGTCGAATCTCTTCCTATTGTAGAGTCATCTTCAAGGGTGTTTCACTCATTCAAAAAAATTTTTGCGAATCTCACTATGCACTGCAAAACCCTAGCAATTACGAAAATCGTGTAAAAAAATAAGTTACATTAATCGCGTACAAAGTTGCTAGACCTGTCAGCTGTTTCGCAGCGACGCCAAGTGACGATTACTACAAAGTGCACTGGAAGTATGGTGTATGTGACCGGCCTTACCGCCCAGGAACAAGAAACCGATTAGAAAATTTGAATCGATCTGAGACTTTCGTGAATCCGCATTCCTAAATAATAGGAAATTTTCCGATTAGAAACTTATCAAAGGTTTTTATTAAAAGTTTTATTTACTTTGCAAACACAAACTTTACTTATTTATCTTTTATATTCTTGAAATCGGGATCTATGTTGAATTCCGATTTTCAAATATACAGCTTTGTTTAATTGGTCAACGGTTTAAAAAATTAAAAATTTGGAGTGAAATATGGCAACGTAACCCTAAAAATTCCGATCCGATAGAAAAATGCCTAAAAAGAATGAAAAAGTTTCCGTTCAAGCGGATTTTTCTGATAAAACCATCTAAATTTTGGACGACTGCCCTGCTTAAATTGCCTGGTTGAAATCAAATAGAAAGCGGATATAAACCGAGTAAATACCCGCATTTGGAGTCTTATCCGGTTTTTAACCGCATTGTGATTTAAAATTGCGCGTTCTACCCGCGTCTACCTGGTTCCTATCTAGTGAATGTGATCAGAAATAAAATACTCAAACACAAAAATAAGTTTTAAGCAGGGTTCTACCAGGCCTCTATAAGAAAATTCAAAAATACGTTTCTATCCGGTACATACCCAATCGCTGTTCAATTAGGGTCCTACCCAGACTTTATCAGGTTACTAACCGGTACTTTGAATTGATGAGAATCGTTAAGAACATAATTCATCTCTACCCGGTCCCACCCAGTTCCTATCCGACGAATGGAACCAGAAATGAAATACAAAAATAAGTTTCAACCCGGGTTCAACCAGGTCTCTATGAGAAAATTGGAAAGTGCGTTTCTATCCGGTACATATCCGATATTTATTCGCAGATAGCAAAACCAGGTTTCCACTTGGTTCTTATGTGGTCATCGTACGGTACGTAATTTTTTTGAATTTTTGATTTTATTTATTTGTTTTTTCAGATTTTATATTAGCAGACTTCATCAGAATTAAAGGAGCTTGGATACTGAAAAATAAAGAAGCAGACCAGAAAAAGTTGTAGGTTGTTGTCCTATCATTTGCAAAAATAAGAACCGAGTGTAGAAGAAATATAAAAATTAGGGTTTTAATTTCATAAAAAGAATCTTCTCATCAACTATTAATTAAATTTGACATATGACAGTGCTATTTTATATTAAAACTTGGAAATAATTATTCAATATTTAATTTACTAAAAAAACAGGTTAAAATTGTTAATTTTATATTTAAAAAAATTTTTGAACAGATAAAAATCGATTAACGAACGTAATCAAAGTCTGGCCCAGATCTGGGACTTGACAGCAATCCATACCAAAAACATTTTTAATTGTCAATCAGTCAAATTTTGTTCAATTTTTAAGAAATTTATAGGGTATCTAAATTTATACAAAATATTATACAAAACTAACACTATTAAAATAAATGCCTGTTTTTATTTACATCAATTTTTTTAATTTACCTTAATAATGGAGGAAATACTTGAAGATATTTTTATAGTCATGAGGCCTTTATTGAATAAGCATTTTTGTTATACATAATTAATATTATAATAGTATAATATATAATATATATTATACTATTATTATAGTACTACAATACCGATAGACAGTAGTTTTTTTTGTCGCACAAAATTTTTGTTCTGCCAATGAAATATGCTATTATATCAATCGCAAAAGATTTTTTTAATAAAATTATCTTGAGATAATTTAATATTATATTAATATTAATATTAATATTAATAGCTGGACACGTGTCCCGTAGGTTCGTGCGTTCCCAGCGTTGCGTGCGAAATTTTATTTATAAGGTTATATGCGTTAAAATGTACAACAATCCATTATTTATAAGTATATCCATAATATATCAACGAATAAATCATGTTCTTAATTAATAATTGTTTCTTATAACATTTTTTTTATTTTTTCCGGGGATAGGTGTTTGAAATCCGGTTGAAAATTCCTGTATAGGTTCCTGTATGGTTTCCTGTACAGGAATCTGTAAATGTTCTTATGAGGGCTCAAATGAAGGATTTTATGTATGTCTCCTCAAGGAACCTCCCAGGTAAAAATTTCTGTACTCCGCCGAAGTTCACCATCGGGACAGTACTGGCCCAGTACAGATTATCGGTAATTCGCCAATACTGGCAAAAGTCTAGCTCCACGAATGGAGCAGTACCACTCCGGTAGATAATTGGCAATTCAACCAGTACTGGCAAAAGTTTGGATATTTTTAATGCGAAATTTTTACTATTAAATAAGCTTACAACTTTAATATAGAAAATTCTTTCGTAAACAATAATTTTCCAAATTTCAGTTTTCGCAAATACAAACATTTTTTGAAAAATAATTTTAAAAAATGCTAATTAAAGAATTTTTTTAATACAAATATAAATAAAATTTCATGAAAAAAGTATTTTGTTTTGTAACAGATAAATTTAAAAATGAAAAATTTTTAAATACATCTATTCATAAAATGTGTAAAGCAAAAAATATATATATCTACATTCCTCGTAATTATCCCTGGTTTTCAGCGAAAAAGCTTAGTTGAGGTTTTGTTCATGAACTCCAAGTGATTAAATAGCTCAGGCGGTTAGGATGTATGTTTAGGATGTTAGGGTCAGGGGTTCGATCCCCAGCGAGCACGATTTTTCGAACAGTGTTAGCGTGCGATTTATATATGTAAGTGATCTTGCGTGTGATTCTGTAATTTAAAACATAAATTAAGTGCAGTGCTTATATTAAAAACAATTCTTTTTTGGTAAACAGTAACTACGGCGACTATAGTAGCCAGTACTCTACCAGTAGTTTGCCAGAAATATACCAGTACAAACAACCAGTACTGGTACTCCAGCAATCTATACTGGGCCAGTACTGGGCCAGTCGTGAATTTCTACCTGGGCTGGAGACAGTGATCCTGTACAGGATTTTAACAAGATTCCTTTTAGTTTCCTTTGCGATTTTTATTCACAAAGTTTCCTGTATGGGATCCTTCTCAGGATCCTGTGAAATTTACTGAATAAAAATAACTCCTGGTATATAGGTTCCTGTATAAGAACCTCTGAAGGTTCCTGTACAGTTTCGTTCTGTTAGCTATTTCTACAATTTGCTAATTGAGACTCTATGGAGGATCCTCAATCAACCCTTATTCTGCACAACAGACCATGTATAGGTTCCTGTACGAAGACCTATGAAGGATCCTTTGCAGTTTCCTTTACGATAGTTTTATTCTCAGTTTCCTATTTTGGATCCTGTGAAATTTACTAAATATAAATGAAAAGGTTTCTGCAGAGGAACATGTACTTTCAAACAAACTAAACTTAGAATTTGCTGCTTCCTTTGCGAATTTTATTCACAAAGTTTCCTGTATGTGATCCTTTTCAGAATCCTGTGAAATTTACTAAATAAAAATAAGTCCTGTTATATAGGTTCCTGTAAAAGAACCTCGGAAGGTTCCTGAACAATTTCGTTGGTTTGAAAGCGCACATGTTCCTCTGCAGGAACCTTTGCATTTATATTTAGTTAATTTCACAGGATCCTATATAAGAAACTGAGAATAAAACAATCGAAAAGGAAACTGCAAAAGATCCTTCATAGGGAACTGTAGAAATAACTAACAAGAACGAAACTGTGCAGGAACCTTCAGAGGTTCTTATACATGATTTTATATACAAATTTAATGCTAGTAACTTATGAAGCCACTCTATATAGTACACAATTTATAAACAAACATAAATATATAAACCTATTACTATAAACTAATACACGTATATAAAACTATATCGCTATACTAAGCGTACGCATAGGTTCCTGTACGAAGATATTTTCATCCGTCGGATGTCGCTGTATTTCTTTCTTGCAAATGGTGATACATTGTACTGTTTGGTATATAAGAACAATTCAAATCTATACTCTTAGCGTCGTTTGCGTATGATTAGTACTAGCGATATAGTTTTATATGCGTGATTAGTCATAGTAATAGGTTTATGAATTTATGTATATTTATAAATTGTGTACGTTTAGGGTACAGTTTTTCTATATAGATTGGCTTCATAAGTTACTAGCATTAAAATTGTATATAAAATCATGTATAAGAACCTCTGAAGGTTCCTGCACAGTTTCGTTCTTGTTAGTTATTCCTATAGTTCCATATGAAGGATCTTTTGCAGTTTCCTTTTCGATTGTTGTATTCTCAGTTTCCTGTATAGGATCCTCTGAAATTAATTAAATTTAAATGTAAAGGTTCCTGCAGAGGAACATGTGCGCTTTCAAATCAAAGAAATTGTTCAGGAACCTTCAGGGGTTCATTTACAGGAACCTACATACCAGGAGTTATTTCTATTTAGTACATTACACAGGATCCTGAAAAGGATCCCATACAGAAAACTTTGTGAATAAAAATGGCAAAGAAAACAGCAAAGGATCTTAAACAGGAAATTCTAAGTTTAGTTTGTTTGAAAGTATATGATCCTCTGCAGAAACCTTTTCATTTATATTTAGTAAATTTCACAGGATCCAAAATAGGAAACTGAGAATAAAACTATCGTAAAGGAAACTGCAAAGGATCCTTCATAGGTCTTCGTACAGGAACCCATACATGGTCTTTTGTGCAGAATAAGAGTTGATTGAGGATCCTGCAAAGGGTTCCAAATAGCAAACTAGAAATAGCTAACAGAACGAAACTGTACAGGAAGCTTCAGAGGTTCTTATACAGAAATCTATATACCAGGAGTTATTTCTAATTAGTAAATTTTACAGGATCCTGAAAAGGATCCCATACAGGAAACTTTGTGAACAAAAATCGTAAAGGAAACTTAATAGGAATCTTGTTAGAATCCTGTACAGGATCACTGTCTCCAGGTTCTTTGAGGAGGCATACATAAAATCCTTCATTTGAACCCTCAAAAGAACATTTACAGATTCCTGTACAGGAAATCATACAGGAACTTATACAGGAATTTTCAATCGGGAACACCGGATATAAACCTAGTAGGAACCATACAGCTCCGGATAAGACCCATGGAAGGATCGGGTACAAAAATCATATTGCCCCAGATATAACCCGGTCAAATACCAGGTATAAACCGGGGTAAAAACCTGGATGCATTTCGAATTGTACTAATATTCTGAAACACGGTATACAAACCTGGTAGAGACCACAGGGCCCCGGATATGACATGTAGGAACCGAGTTCGGAGATAATATCGAAACAGATAGAACCCGGGTACAATACCGGATAGAAACCGGGGACAAAAACCAGAGTATATTCCCAGAACAACTATAGATACGTTCCACCTTCTGTCCAGTTCTTATCTGGATTGTATCTTTCATTTTAAGTAGGGTGTTGAATCCGCATTCTTACATAAATCCAATTCACTAAAGCAATCGTTTAAGGGCGTTGGACCCAAGTGTTAAGCTCAAAATTCCATTCTCCATTTTACTTAAAGAAAATTGTAAATAAATATTTTTTTCGCTCTATAGCACTAATCTTCTTTCAAATATAAAACTGTTTACAGAGCGAAAAAATATTTAATTTCGACAATTTTTGCATAAAACGAGGAATTCAAAATTTAGCTTCACGAGATTAGGCCGCGCTAGAGTTGTTAGTCGGTTATTACTTCGAGAACGGTAACGATAATGAGAATATAACCGAGACTTAAATTCTCTAAGAATTTATGAAAACTTATGATTTTAGAGATTTTTATGATAAGGGATATCGTTAATTAAACGATAAAGTGTAATAAACTGTTTTTTGTCATTCTATTACTTCTTAAGCCTGTTGCAGCATTTCACGAAAACATGTAAACAAACACAGAAAAATAGCAAAATCTGTGGAATGCCTTAAAATCCGCCATTGTGTCCACATCTTACCGGTGTTTGAGGTCGCAAAAATAATGTGTTTGAAGTGTCGTTTTTTTTATCGACAATCTTTTGGTTGTACGACCGGGGCTATCTGCTTATTTTCTGCAAAAAGAAATTTGTTTGGCTAAAAAGTGAATTTTTACAAGTGTGGAGACGCGGGTTGAGGGGTGTGGGTAAACAGTACTTACATTTTGCCAAGTCTCTGTCTGAGCAAAAAAGGCACAAAGCTTCAATCCAAGGGTGCTTCACTCACTCAGAAAAATTTTCCGAATCTCGCTATGCACTTCAAAGCCCGAGCACTTACGAAAATCGTGTAAAAAAAGAAGTTTGAGAAATCGCGTACTACACATGTACCATTATTAATACAGTAATAATAATGGTAACAATAGTCAATTGGCGACTCTGCGAAACAGCTGACAGGTCCAGTAATTATATTCAAGTACTAGCACATGTGTAGTACACGATTTCTCAAACTTCTTTTTTTACACGATTTTCGTAAGTGCTCGGGCTTTGAAGTGCATAGCGAGATTCGGAAAATTTTTTTGAGTGAGTGATGCACCCTTGGAGTGAAGTTTTGTGCCTTTTTTGCTCGGACAGGGACTTGGCAAAATGTAAGTATTGTTTACCCGCATCCCTCAACCCGCGTCTCATCACTTGTAAAAATTCACTTTTTAGCCAAACAAATTTCTTTTCGCAGAAAATAAGCACATAGCCCCTGTTGTACAACCAAAAGATTGTTGATAAAAAAACGACACTTCAAACATATCATTTTTACGACCTCAAACACCGCGTATTGGTAAGATGTGGACACAATGGCGGATTTGAGTAAAGTCTACATTAATTTTTAGTGGTTTGAAAATGCTCCAACACCGTTAATGAGCTTTACATAAGTTGTAAATGAGGTAGGTTATGTTAGTGTCTAACATAACCTATAAAGTGACGTTTATTATAAGATGAATTTTGCGGCTTTAGTTAACTAGTAAGCTGTTGTTTTGCATATTTTACATTCCTAAATATGCCTTAGCTAATAAATGACTAAAATTTCACCATGTTAGTAATGTAAACAATAACATTTTTCTAAAAATCATAAATTCTTAAATTCTCTAAAATTCTTTTCAATTCTCATAAATTCTGTCATATGCTCGGTCATATAACTTGGATTAAAGTTCTCGAAAATTTAAGAATTCTAGGCCGCGCGCTTGAGCGCGCGTGTTTCGTCTATAGAAACTGAAATGACAATTTAAATTCGCGCGCCATATGAATTGACCAATAAGGTAAACGCACTACGCATGAAGTTAGCTGAAAGGTAACGCGAAATGTGGAACGCAATGTGAAGTTGTCTAAAATCCATGTCTTTTTTAGAAAAGGAAAATTGAATATTTCCATTTTACTTAAAAAATATTTGAATTGCGTATTTTCTCTCTCAGTACGCATAATTCAAATTAAAAATTAATTAATTCTACAGAGGGAAATAATTCCAAATTTCATATTTGTTGAGTAAAATGAAGAAGTCGAAATCTTAGATTAGAACGTGGTTCCAACACTCTTAGTCGGTTCTTTTTTCCTGGGCGACAATACTTTGTAGTAATTGTTACTTGGCGTCGCTGCGAAACAGCTGATTAGAACTTGGCTCCAACACCCTTAATTGTTAATTAAACGATTTTATAAAGCTTTAAATTTTCATTTTCGGAAATTTAAAAATTTGTACACTTCAGTTAATTTATTAGAATTGTTACGTCCTACCTAATATTTATTTACTAACCGACCTACCTGGCAACAGACTCGATTTCTATATAACTAATTCCCTCGTTTTAGTCCACAACTTAATGGGAATCTGGGAACGAGGACAAGCCAAATGAAAGAAAGGTTTTAACTAGAATGTACACAATTTATTAATTTAAATTACTATTCAATTTTAACACATATATTTCCGAAGATGACCCTTACGAAAAGCTAAAATGAGCCTGAGTTGAGTGCTGATTGAGTGGGCTTACCGGTGATGTTTCGTTAGATGCGTACTGGTAATCCTTTTATGATCCTGCTCGTGTCACTGGGTTTCCTTCCTTTTGTAAGTTCAGTAGTTTCAATAGTTTCCCCTTAGTGGGATTTACATATTTTATAGGTTCACTTCTGCACTTCTGAGTTTTAGCATTTACCCTCCACTTGTTTAAACACTGGGTCGAACTGTTGCCTTCACGATTCGACACTTCACACACATTCACCGTAGTAGATCTGCACCCTTCGCTTTTTATAACTGAAACTCGACTAGACTGATGACTGCACTGTTAACCGCCGAATTTAAAACCAACTGAGACTAAAACTCAAACTCAAACTCAGACTCAGACTACAGTGTTCTGAAGAAGATTTGCAGTCTGCACGTGTTGTTTACCCGAGACTCAAGATTGGAGACTGATACTGAATGCCGAATACTGAATACTGCCTGCTCTTTTGGGTCGTGCTGTTTTTATGTTGATCTTTAGAAACCAAAAATTTCAATAGAGTAGTGTTAGAGCGGTGTCCGTGTGCGGCAAAATTTCAATAGACTAATGTTAGTACACACGGATACTCTGCAGGTGTTCATCCGTTTTTTTGGGTCAGTTGCACTAGCGAGGGTGGTTTCTAGACCTCTCACAGATGCGTTGAGCGGTTGAGAGTGTGTATGATTCTTGTGGGTGTCTCCTATACAAATAGAGTTTATAGTGTTCCTTTGAAGGCGTGAGTTTGGGTATGACAGTCGATGTCCTCTTGTAGATTTAGAGATTTATTAGTGTTGCAGGTGGCTCGGGTCGTAAGGGTCAGTGACATAAATGTAAATGAAATTAATGTTTATAATTATAACTATGGCTTATGATGTAATGATTACATGTTGTCTATGGTGATTATGATAATGATTAATTACTTAATAGCCGAACAATTAATTAATAGTTAATTAATAATTAGTTAAATAATAATTAGTTAACTAATGTCATGCTGACATGACAGAATATTGAACTTGATTTTTGAGTTGCATTGAATAAAATTTCAGAATTCGCCAAAAAATTGTTTTTAAGCCATCAGTATTACTACATTCGCTACCGCATTTATTTAAGGCCATACTTTTTAACATTAAACATATATATTCAAAAGAGAAAAAGATCATTAAATCGATAAATTATGCTTAAGGGCAATAGAATCTGAAAGTAAAAACTGTCAACAAACTGTCAAAACCTGTCAAAATCTGTTGAAAGAAATAAAGCTATCATGTGGACTAGAATTTTTCCAGTCAAAGGCAAAAGAGGGAAAATTTATAGGTTTTAGACAGAAAAAAATAGAGAGAAGAAATAAACAAGGAGCGCTTGATGATAAGTTTGGCGAATACTCACTTTTATAAACCCAAAATAACGTGAAATTATTTCCTATCAGAAACGGCGGACTTTTGACTTCCATGATGGAAGAAACGAAATATTGACAGCTACGACAGTGGCACCTTGCGCGCGCAGCACGTGTTGGCGTCCTGGTAGAGAAATTCTCCCATAGGTCAATTTAATTCGATTTTGAATAGCGCGCCAGATTACAGTCAATAGCAAAATATCTCTAGCAGGAATCAATATTTAGTTTCTTCCATCATGGAAGTCAAAATGTCTGCCGTTTCTAACAGGAAATAATTTCACGATATTTTGGGACTATAAAAGTGAGTATTCGACAAACTTATCATCAAGCGCCCATTCTTCATTTCTTCTCTGTATTTTTTTCAATCTAAAACCTATAAATTTTCTCTCTTTTGCCTTTGGCTGGAAAAATTCTAGACCACATGAAAAGTTGACAGAATTAGACAGACGCGCAACAAGCGTCTCAAAACAGTGGATGTCGGGAGCCACCCTACACATTAAGAATCAATAAAAAAAAAAAGAACAGATTAAAACCCCTGTAAAAGTGGGTTTATTGTGGAATTGTATTATACTTCTAATAATTTCGACATCCATGCTTATTGCAAGTAGGTTACTGTCTGGGTGTTCTAATCCCGTTATTGTTGCGCCCCTGGAATATGAGTTTTTCTCTATTAGGAATTTTAAAATTCCGTCAGCCTTAAGGGCATGTATTACTTACTCGATTCCTACCTTACCGACATTTTTTCTCTGTAACGCTAAGTCTACATTTATAAAGATATCAAATTGAAAATTTATAAAATTACAGAAAATATTCTAATGTATGTTTGTTTGGTATTAAATTTTTATATGTTCATATTTAGGACGAAACAAACGTACCTTAAGGCTTTAGCTTCAAATAATGAAATTTTTAATGTGGTATCTCAATAAATGTAGACGTAGCGTTACAGGGAAAAAAATGTCGGTAAGATAGGGATCGGGTAAGTAATACATGCCCTTAAGGTCGATAGAATCTTAAGTAAATTAGTTTTCGTTTGCATTCCATTCCATTTCGTAGTAATTTAAATAAAAATATATGTGCAAACGTCGCAACGCTCGCAAGTGTCGCGAAGCGCGCAACACGGAGCACGACGCGTGCACGAGAATGTGCCCGCAAAGCAGGCAGATTTTTTTTTTTTAATATCAATATTTATGACCAGATAAACGTACATTAATGCTTTAACTGTAATTTTAGAAATTTTCAATTTAATATCTTGATAAATGTAGACGTAGCGTCGCAGAAAAAATAATATCGGTAAGGTAGGGATCGGATAAATCTTACATGTTCTTAAAAACACTTTAATTCAGCGATGAGAATCGGATCATTTTTCCGACAATACGTTTTTCTATAGTCGCGACGTCCATATACCTAAGGCAAACCTAGATTCGTCGCGACTATAGAAAAACGTATTGTCGGAAAAATGATCCGATTCTCATCACTGCTTTAATTTTAAATTTCGCGTGCAAATTTGTTTGCTAGGCAATCAGCGAATAGAAGGAAAAATCCCTAGACACGTGTTTTGTTTCCTGATTTATTATTATGTATTAACATGTGTTTTATTTCGTTTTTAACTTTAAGATAATTAAGTTAAACTAAATCTCTTACCAAGTAAGTTCCAAGGCCAATCATTGGCATTTTGTATCCATTATTAAATTCTAAAAACGGCACACTCGTCGTTAATGAACTCATTTTATTATCGTACCATTAAACACACAAAAGGTATTATTGGCAGTAACAGCTGGGAACACAGTGCTCTCAAAGTCAAGGTTGGGTAAGTAAAATACCGAAGGTAAATTACATGGTTTTTACAGTACTCTAGTAAGTATTTTACGTCGGAAACACCAAATTCATATGGAATGGAGAGTTTTCTACATAAAATACGTAATTTATATAAGTAGAAAACCATGTACAATTTGTAAAAAAAACTTGGAGTGGCGCTTCACTGCACAATCCTGATTATACACTCAAATTCCCCAATAGTAATGTTCCCAATAGTAACATGTTCCAAATAGTAAAGACATTTCGTCCCCAATAGTAAACAGAATATCTCACAATTAGAACTTGATAACTACTGTAAATATGTTGCGTTCGGCATCTGATTGGCTGTATTTGTATTACAAATTCTTATTATTATTTCCATTATAATCTTATGGAAACCAGGGTTGGGATGTTATACATACAAGGGAAGGCATTAATGCAGGGCACTGTACATCGAATACACTAATTTTATATACATATGGAGTGGGTGGTTTTCAACGAATAGTGCGTAATTTACATAATAAAGTAAAAAAACCATGTATATAATTATACTAGTGCCACTGCCGGCCGCTACGCGGCCGTCGTCGCACTACCTTTTCCATGTTCTATGTTCTTTTCTACATTCAATATGCTCAATGCTCTTTTTCTTATTTCGATATTTTTCGAGACAATTTCGAGACTTTTTGATATTCGACTTTGTTCAATTCGAGATTTCAGGCCATGACTTTTTTCTAATAGGATAGAATTTTATGGAAGTTAGAGTTGGATTGAGTTGACATGTTTTCAAAATTTACACGCAACCAAAGATATTATTAGTAGATGCGGTGCTCGTCTAGTAACCTAATATTTTTGTAGTTGGCGCGTCAGTCGAAAGTATTTAGGCTACTCCGCAATCCGGGGTAGCCCCACACTTCCGACTGATGCGCCAACTACAGAAATATTAGGTTACTAAATCAGCACCGCATTTGTCACATCGACATATAGAAATGGACTGCGAGACGCTGTAGGAAAGCGCCTGATAATGCGTCAGAGAGAGAAGTTGCAAAGGGGTGTATATTTGTCTCCTTCTCTCCAAAGCTAATTGGTTGAGAGCATTTTCGGTGGATGGAACTTGGTGGAACTTAACCAATTAGCTTCGGCGAGAAAGAGATAAAACTACACCTCCTTGCAACTTCTCTCTCTGACGCATTATCACACGCTTTCCTACAGCGTCCCGCAGTCCATTTCTATATGTCGATGATTTGTCACCGGTTTTTAGTGTCTGCTAGACCAGCACCGCATCTACTATAATAATATCTTTGACGCAACGCATTCGGGCTCCATGGGACGTCACTCTTATAAAGGTGCCGTCCCATGTCGGCAGGAAACGTCGCCGTAAAGCAAAAACTCATGAGAGTGACAGAGATAGGCAGATCTGTTTTTCTCTTTCACTTTCATGAGTTTCTGCTTACGTCGACGTTTTCTGTCGACATGGGACTGCACTTTAAGGTGACGTCCCATGATTGCGTTTTACGTTGTGTCATAATGAGAGAGAAAAAGACATAAGTATACATTTGTCTCTTTCTCTCTCATTATGACGCAAAGCAAAAAGCAATAATGGGATGCCAGCCTTATAGTGCAGTCCCATGTCGGCAGAAAACATCCGCGTAAAGCAGAAACCATCGACATATAGAAATGGACCGCTAGCCCTGTGAAGAAAATAGAAATAGGCTTTAGAAAGACAAAAAAACGTGAGAGGAAAACCTGTCTCTTTCTAGGTAAAGCTGATTGGTCCTGCTCTCTAGATTATCTGATCCAAGATGGTCGAGATTTATCTCCAGCAATAAGCTTTATGTAGAAAGAGACAGGTTTTCTTCTCACGTTTTTTTTCTCTCTCTAAAACCTATTTCCATTTTCTCCACAGGGCTAGCGGTCCATTTCTATATGTCGATGGCAGAAACACATGAGAGTGATAAAGATAGGCAGATCTGTTTGTCTCTTTTACTCTCATGGTTAGTCCACAATAGAGACTCAGGGTCATGTTCTATGGATCCAGAATTCGTTGCGTTTTTGCCTAAAACCATGAAAGAGAGGCGCACTAATACGACCATCTCTCTCACTCTTATAGTTTAGCGCAAAAACGTAACGCATTCCGGATCCATGGTACGCCACCCTAAACTCGTGAACGTTCGTCGCGACGTTATTACTTACGTTCGTTTTGACGTCAAAAGTAGAAGTGTTGAGCACTACTACCAACTGTTTTGACGTGCTATATGGAATATTGTTGACTAGCCATCATGAGTTTAAGTTTTACGCCGATGTTTTCTGCCGGCATGGGACGATATCTTTAGGGTTGCGTCTTATGGATCCGGAATGCATTGCGTTTTTGAGCAAAAGCAGGTTTGCAAAAAAAGTTTTGTGCTGAATTTTTTACAAAATGGCGCCATAACATCTGATTGGTTGGTATTAGCGTGCAATGTTCAAAAAGTGAGGTTATGTTTCGTCTTTCCGGTTTTTCTGATGTCTGCCATCTTTTTTTACATATTTTTTACGTATATTACATTGTTTACGTATAATACGTCAAAAACCTCAAGTTACGTGTAACTGATCAACACTGGTGTTGTGTCTCTAAAAAAACATTCAAGTTGAGTGTCCACACTCGCCTTCTCTTTTTCTCGGCATTTCATCCTTCTGCTACAGCGACTTTCCTTACCACCTATCTCATCACCCGTCATCTTACATCGTCTAGATGGCGAAAATTTTTTAAGTATATTCCTCTCTTTTTCCGCATCGGATCGTGAAATTAGCGTCGTAATAATAAAGTTCATTGCCGTCAAAAATTTTTTACATCGCGATTTTTTTATTTACAGTCTGTGTTGTGTCTATAAAAAAACATTCAAGTTGTGTCTTTCAACAGAGATGAGTTGGGAGATTTCTAAGCCTAGGTATTAATTCCCAGCTGACTTTTCGTAGCGCCATCTCTTGTACCGTGCATAGTATGTGGCGTTTTTAGGAACTACATAAAGTGGAAGGGTAAAGGAAACATACACAATAAAACTTCTATATGTCAAAAAAGTAAGAGGCCCAGTGATTACACGCGAACCAACTTCTCCTCTTCTGAATTTGAGAACTCGAAGATGTACGACTGCCGGTCGGAAAACTTCGGGCGGTCTATCTATTTATATCTCCTAGATTCACATTTGAAATAAAATGAAGAAATTGTCGATTTTAATATTTCGATGCGTTTTGATGTTGAGGTTAGGTTTTTCAGGTGGAAAATATTAAAATTAATAATATTACATATATATATATATATATATAT
>UCOH01012428.1:0-13220 GCA_900474275.1 Synergus japonicus | reverse complement strand
CATGTACGATTACCCTCAGGCCGATATATGATAAGGTTGCCTTTTCGGGATGGTCCTCCAATTAAGATCGGTAATTCTTTTGGTCGAGCTAAACTTATATTAGAAAAAACTCTTACTCGATTGTAAACTAAACCAGAAATTCAATCTGAATACTTCGCCTTCTTGTCTGAATACAAGGAGTTAAATCACATGGAATTAGTTAACGATTTCGAAGAGTCAGATTCTTATCAGAAAGTCTATTTACCCCATCATCCTATTATTCGAGAGAGCAGTTCTACTACTCATTTACGAGTGGTCTTCAATGCTTCCAGTCTCACTTCTGATGGATCTTCTCTCAACTCACATTTCCATATAGGTCCAAAATTGTTAAATGATTTAATTTCAATCATTTTACGGTGGCGTATGCCACAATTTGTCTTTACAGCCGACGTGGAAAAAATGTTTCGGCAAATTAAAGTTGACCCTCGCGATTGCGATTATCAGCGCATATTGTGGCAATCACCAGAAGGTAAACTGGAAGCTTGGAAATTGACCACCGTCACTTACGGGACGGCATGCGCCCCGTACCTGGCAAACCACGTCATAAAACAACTAGCTAGGGATGAAGGGTCTGAATTTCCTGAAGCTCAAACGATCCTGGAAAATAACTTATACGTCGATGACGTTCTTTTTGGAGCAGATACTCTCGAAGAAGCTAATGAGTTGAGAGAACAAGTTTCTTACTTAATGAGACGTGGAGGTTTTTATTTAAGAAAATGGGCCTCGAATTATGAGCTCCTATTGTCCGATTGCCCACAGGGAAATCACGAAAGAGCCTTTGATTTTTTTACCGGGGAGGATATACAATTGAAAGTTCTGGGTTTACATTGGGATCCGACCTCTGATAATTTTAAAATTCAAGTTCAAACTCCAGAAATTACGCAACCATCAAAAAGAAAATTACTGTCCGTAATCGCCAAACTATACGATCCATTAGGATGGCTTTCACCTGTTATAGTTGTAGCTAAAAGAATGATGCAGGAATTATGGATTCGCAAACTGGATTGGGATGATTCTCTTCCAGATGACCTTGCCAAACACTGGCACGACTTTTACAGTAAACTGAACGAACTGGAAAAGATTCGGATTCCAAGATGGACAGGGCACTTGAAGTCTAGTTTAGGGTATGAATTGCATGGGTTTTCCGATGCTTCAGCAAGAGCCTATTCCGCGACAGTATATCTCCGAATTCTTCAGGAGAATGGTGACATACATGTGGTTTTATTAATTGCCAAGACAAAAATAGCACCAATTCTACCGGTAACAATACCTAGATTAGAACTATGTGGTGCTCAATTACTCGCTAAGACTCTACACTACATTGTAGAAATAATGAGGTTTCAAAATATAAATCAATACTGTCACACAGATTCGACCGTGGTCCTAGCTTGGTTACGTAAACATCCCACTACTTGGAAGACTTTTGTTTCTAACCGAGTAGCTCAAATTCACGAGTTACTTCCAAATGCTAAGTGGAGGCATGTTCCAGCTTGGAGGCAATCCAGCTGATTGCTCCTCAAGAGGCCTTCTACCTGACGAATTGCGAGATCACCCCTTATGGTGGAGAGGTCCATCATGGTTATCATGCAATTCAGTAAATTGGCCCAATAATATGCCTCCACTTCCTGAAGACTTAATTTTAGAAAAGGCTGGAAAAGTTAAGTCTCATTTTACACATCTTGTCGCGAAGGAAAATGTCCTCCTAGAAGATATGGCCACAAAATCAACTTCTTGGCCAAAGTTAATTCGAGTCACCGCAATTTGTTTGCGTTTTCTTAAGGCCTTTCGTAAGAAATGGGGCAGACAGTCGAATTCTGAAGAAATATTACCTTCTCTTACTCTCCAAACTTCAGAAATAAAACAAGTATCCTTGCTTTGGATACTTTACGTACAAAGTTTAGCCTTCGCAAACGAAATACGCGCTTTAAACAAAGGAGATCCTATTCCATCCAATTCGCCCTTAAAAAAGTTAAATCCCTTTCTGGATGCGTCAGGAGTTCTTCGTTTGGGAGGTTGTCTACAACAAGCTCCTATTAACTATGATGAAAAACACCCTCAAATATTACCTCTCAACCAGATATCTGAGTTGATTGCTCAACACTCTCACTTGAGATCAATGCATGGAGGCAATCAGTTAACGTTATATACCTTGCGTCAAAAATTCTGGATTATCGGAGGTCGGAATCTTGTGAAAAGCATTATTCGTCGATGTGTGACTTGTGTTCGCGAGCGTGCCGCTATGGCAGAACAATTAATGGGTAGTCTACCTGATTTCAGAACTACACATTGTAGACCCTTTACTCACACAGGAGTGGATTATGCGGGTCCCTTTCAGATTCGTTTTGCTCCAGGTAGAGGTCATAAGAGTTATAAGGGGTATGTCGCTCTCTTCGTCTGTTGTGTCACGAGAGCGATTCATCTGGAATTAGTTTCTGATTATACTTCGCAGGGTTTTCTAGCCGCTTATCGGCGTTTCATCTCGCATCGCGGCATGCCTGCTCATCTGTACAGCGATAACGGTACGACCTTCCAGGGTGCTGATAAAGAGTTGAAGCTTAATCTAAAGCAACTACAGCGAGATCCTAATTTACTCAATAGTTTAACTATTGAAGGAACTTCTTGGCATTTTATACCACCTGCCGCCCCTAATTTTGGAGGTCTATGGGAGGCAGGCGTTAAAAGTTTAAAGCATCATTTGCGTAGATGTGTAGGTGCTCATACATTGACCTTTGAAGAATTTACGACTACCCTCACTAGAATCGAGGCATGTCTGAACTCTCGCCCTATTGGCCCACATTCTAACGAACCCGATGATTTCTCTTATCTTACACCAGGTCATTTTTTAATAGGAGCTCCTCTTACGAGTTCTCCCGAACCCTCTGTCGAGTTGGTTCCAGAAAATAGATTAACTCGCTGGCAAATTGTACAACGCATATCCGAAATGTTTTAGCGTAGGTGGAACGTGGAATATTTACATTCCTTACAGCAGCGTTACAAGTGGCAAGACCCTCAAAAAAATGTTGAATTAGGCTCTATGGTGCTTATTAAACATGATTCTCTTCCACCATCAAAATGGCAACTGGGTCGCATTATCAAAACTTATAGGACTAAAGATGGTTTGATACGAACAGTTCGAGTCTGTTACCTATATCATCAGCGGGAGCTATCGAGTTATCTAATAATCATAATAAAGATGATTAAATTTTTAAACATTATATAGAGATAATAAGTTAGACTGAAGTAAAGTACTCATTTTTCATTTCAATTTACGATATATTATAGCGGGCGATCAATGCGTAATAATTATATTGTACTGTTGTCTTGACAGATCTAGCATAGCGGGCGGCAGTTATTATGTTATTTAATAATTATGAAACTAAGGTCGCTTCGTTATTCAAATTTATAGTGGCATGTATTTATTCGTTCTTGTATTGTTTTAACAATACAAAGCGGGCGGTAATGTTAAGAATACATTTAATTAGTGATAATACTTGCGCATGTGTTTGGGTGTGTGTGTCATGTGAGGCTAGGGAGTTCTATGCATTACTTATGGAACTCTATCTATCAAAGACAAGTGTGAGTAATAATTATTTTCACTTAAGTCAGAAGCGTCAAGACTGGGTCACAAACCACTTCGCTCGTGAAATTTGGTTTCCTGTATTCGAGTGTATTTAAAATCCGCCGCTTAATTTATAATTCATCCTGAACTCTTATCGTATTTATTGAATAAATTGTGTTTTGTTTAATAAATAATTCTATTCAGTGACTATACCTTCACAATCATATAATAAGTAGAAGGAACTCAGACAAAAGAAAAGATAAAGTTTCTAACAACTCATATTAAAGATAAAACTTCAAGAATAACGTGATATAGTTTTCAAATCTTTATAAAGATGGCTTTCGTAGATTATGCTATGGTTTGAAATCAGGGTAAAAAAATCGACCAATTATTGATTTTTTTAAATTTATCGAGTAATATGTGCTTTTTAAAAAGTCAAAAATATTTTTGCAAAACCAACGTAGAATTTGACTTTCATAAGCTTGCAAGCCGTTTTTTAAAATCTACCTCTGCCTCAATTTCAGAAATAAATACAATGAAAATTAATAAAATAAGAAAAAATAAATAAAACATTTATTCAAGAATGGTAGGTACTTTTCTTATTAAAAATTGTCAAACGTTAAGTAGTACAGATGTATAAACCAGAGAGATATAAACGCGTTTTATTGAATATATCGGTTCACTCCAAACTGCATTCATACAGTAATCTTCACCAGAACGGCAAAACATCACTCAAGAATCCTGCGGAAACTGACCAATTTTTGTTTAAGTCTACGCTATCTTGAACATTATTTCCCGAAAAGGGCCACAGAGGCGCCACAATACTAAGAACTGGGACTTCTATAGGCATGATTACTCTCAGCTTCTCTCTGTATATAGTTAAACTGATTGATTTAAAAGGTCCCTCGGAGGCCCTCCCGCAATGCAAGGTTTCGCTACAACACAGTTACGCCACTGTATTAGAAATCAGGATCGAAATTGTGGGTAATACTTGATGAAAATGGTGATCTTTAAACTTCTCATATTGTTACAACCATGAAAGCTAGCAAACGACTGACTAGTGAGCAGAGTCACATGACATAGAATAAAAAATTTAGACACAAGATGTTCCCACTATATGCTTAATGCTTTAACACTTTGCGTATTGATTCAAATCCCCAACACCCAGTACTCAAAATTGAAGGCTAATTCCTACTTTTCCTGTACAGGATAATAACTGGTCACCCTGCCAAACTAAAAATTGGAAAATAAGCAGCAATAAAGAGTGTATACATACCATTTTTATCTACCGATACATCTACAGAATCAGAATTTGAATAATCAGCGAAGCGTTTCGGCTTAATCTTTCTGCCACTACGACTCACGACCTCTTTTTCCTGAGTTTCTTCTCCCTGTGAGTCTAAATTTGGTTCCTTAGGGGTGTTATCTTTTGGACGTCCACGTTTCTTCTTTGGCTCCGAAGCATCCTGATTATAAACAAAAATGTTCTTAAACATTTGATAATGATTAAGCAAAGAAAATTATAAGAGTCAAATGAAACTGAGATAAATACAAATTTTAGTTGTAAGGAATTATCGCACAAACCCTTTAACCTTAAGAAAGACTTGTCGGCAATTCCTTCAATACTTTTGGGTTTTAATTGACAACAATCGAATCTTAGAAACTGTTGCTTTGACGAAATTGAAAAACCCTTTCTTATTCGATTTATAAAAAGAAAAAAAAATTTAGTGTATCCTACCGGTGTGCTGAGAGCAGTAGCAGATTTTCGTTTCATAGGTTTCTTCTTTTCTCCCTCATCAATGACTAAATCACCACTTTCTGCATCGCTATCCATATTCATTGATTCCAATTCTGCATTTGCTTTCTTGTTTGCTGATTCATCGGTAGTTTCTATTACTGCTGCTATAGTTGTTACCGCTTTTGAAAATAAAATACGAGAGATTAGTTTAATATAAATAATACATTAGTTTTATTTCAATTTTATCTTAATAATTCTTCAATCTTCAATAATTTAATTTTAAGCTCAAAAATAATCATTTGACAAAAAAGGATGGGAGGCAAGGAGGAAGGTAAATTTTGCACAAATCTAAATCCTTCTCTAATAAGAATGTAAAAATATATCAAAAGATTACAAAAGATTTTAGAAAACTTCAATAAAATTTAAATCATTTCGAGCAAGTTCGATAGATTTTTAGATATCTTAAAAAAAATTTTTTAATCCAGAGATTTTACATACTGAACCTATTTACTCAAGAAAGTAATAGGTATACTTTCAAATATGGAGAAGTAATTTATAACAATTGTAAGTTTCTTTGAAGTTTTTAACATATTTCTCGTAAAATCCCTTAAAATTCTTTCAAATCTTACAAAATGTAAAAAAAAAAATTAAAGATCGCTAAAATTTTCCTTCAACTTCGATAACATTCAACACTTTACATAAAAAAAATAAAATATATATATACACTACTTAATATCTACTTAATATTTTCGAATTTCTTTGCTCCCAGGGGCTAAAATGCTTCCAAATAGATAAAAAAAAATTCTCTGAAAGTTTGATCTCTTAATATTAACTGTAAGATAGTCCGCACTCCAACCTAAGTTTCTCATGGAAATAACATGGGAAAAATTCCATTTGTTTTTTCTCAGCGACAAATGAATCAACAGCAATAATTCGCTTCATATTTTACTGGAAATTTGAGGTTCTACAAAAAAGGTCTATTATGATTTTTCGCTAAATCTATTGGCTTAAGAGTTATTCGAGCTCAAAGTTTAATTATTATATAATATTTAATATTATCAAGTATAATTATTAAGTAAATACTTATTTTATAAAATATATCAAATTTTGCAATATGGAAAATGGATAAAGGCTAATTATTAAGGCTTTCATTTTTTTATCTTTAATATCTCATCAATTTTTGATCATAAATAAAAATTTCACAACGAAAATTTGATATATTTTATAAAAAAAGTATTTACTTAATAATTGAACCGCTGGCGATCAAAAGGGGGTACGCGTGGATTCGAAACATCCACTTTTTATCAATTATACTTCAAAAACTACAAAACCTACAAATTTTTGCAAGAGGAAAAAAATGCGCCTTAAAATTGTCTACAAGTATAAGTCTTTAAAATTAAAAAATCTGCCCGCTTACGCGGGCACATTCTCATTCACACGTCGCGCTTCGCGGCGCTTGCGCCCTTCGGGTCGTTTGAGCGCTTCGCGATGATTCCACCCTTCGGGGCGCTTGCGCGCTGGCACCTATTTTTACATTCTCAACAGAGAGAATGTATTAGATTTGTGTAAAATGTGACCCCCCCCCCAGTTTTCATCAAATGTCCACGTTTTGGGACCCCCTGAACCCGAAAAACATGTTTTTACGAATGTGTCTGTCTGGCTGTTTGTCTGTCTGTAGATTTTAGTTTGTTAGCACGATAACTTTCGAAAGAATTGACCGATTGGATTGTCCTTTAGAAAAATGTTTCTTTTTGAACATTCTATAGGATAGGTATAATAACTTTTTGAATTTCCTTAAAAAATCGAAAATTCAAATTTTGAGCCAAATAACGCGATACAGAGAAAATGATAAGAAACATAATTATTGGCCTTAAAAAGATCTACAAGTTCCCCTTGAACCATTTTTCAACAGGATGAGTAGTTTTTCGTTTTAATCATGAAAAACATTGTTAAACAAAGCCGAGCGCGAAGCGCGAGGTTTAAATGAAATATTGAGCGGGAAGGGCGAGTGCCTTGATGAGAATGTGCTCCTTAAGGTCGATAGAACCTTAAGTAAATTATTCTTCGTTTTAAATTTTAGCGATCTTTAAATTTTTTTTTACATTTTGCAAGATTAGAAAGAATTTTAAGGGATTTTACGAGAAATATGTTAAAAACTTCAATGAAAATTACAATTGTTATAAATTACTTCTCCACACTTGAAAGTATATATATGTATGTATATATATATACTGAACCTATTTACTCAAGAAAATTAATAGGTATACTTTCAAGTGTGGAGAAGTAATTTATAACAATTGTAATATATATATATATATATATATGATGAATGATTATATATATATATATATATACCTTTTTTTTCCTTATTAGTAGAACCAGCAGAAGCCTTATCTTTTTCGAGTTCTTCCTCGAGTTCCTGCAAACCTTCCACGAAGAGTTTTCGCTTGATGGGTTTAGCGCCGAATGTCTTCTTGTTTTCTTCGTAATCAAACAATTCATCATATTTACATTGGGCTCTGAAATTACATGCGAAAAAAAATATGAAAAATATGAGTTATGCCTTGTGTAACTTCCAGTACAATAAAGTAATTTTTTATTGTTATTGTGAGTAAAATATTTTTTAAATAGAAAACTTACGTTTCTTGGGTACCATAGAAGAAAACACTGAATTTTGCGTTCTTCGAGTTTGGGTCGGTGATCCCTTGAATCTATAAAAATAAAGAGAAGATAAGTTAAGATTAATTGAAACAGAGATTAAATTAAACAAATAAAAAAAATATTCCATAGGCTTTCTCAAATGTTTTATTGGATGTGTTTTATTGAAACAGGAAATAATTTTTAATTGTGATATTTATAATATTATATATTTACAATATTACAAATATTATAATTAAAAATTTTTTACCCCATTAAGTATTAATTATAATATTATTGCTTCCTCATAGAGGAAGATTTGTAGTGGTGACAAAATCCAGTTTCCAAGAAAAGGTTTTTTTGAACATATTTCAAGAGGAATATATCTAATATGATGTCCTGAAAAATTGACCGGATGTATGTGTTTTCGAATAAATTTTTAGATTGAAAATCTTGATAAATTTTTTAACAAAAATTCTCAAAAAAATTTTTTAACGAAAATTGTGGATAACTTTTTGTAAATTCTGCAAACAATTTTCGACAAAAATATTCTTAAAAAAATTTCCATACATGTCTTATTATTTTCGAGAATGAAAATATTCAGATAATTTATATTTTCGGGAATTATTTTTGGAGTATTTGTTTACTTTTGGAATTTTGATTTGTGACTGTTACAGTAAAAACAATATTCCTTCACAATAAGAAATTATCTAGACCCCCCTCAATCCCACAAGCTGTTTACGTCATACTTGAATAGTCCCTGATCGGCTAAAAAATGTTAGTCTAAAATTTTTGTACAAAAATGTATCCAGTTTTTAAAAAATATTGGTTTTCGATTAAAATTATTGTAGAGGTTTTGAACAAGTTTTGGAACGAATGAAAATTCCCGAAACTTGTATTAACTCTGGAAGAGATGTGAGACCCAAGAAACAGCAAAGAAAACGTCGACACAATACAAACAGCATACACACTCTTACAAGCTTGTGTGAACCAGGCACAAAACTATATAGAAACATCTGGGCTATCGTTGGAAAAGTGTGTGATAAAAATCGAAGCCTTAAAAATTTTTCTTCAAAGCCAACGTATTCAAATAATGGAAAGAGCAATTTCCTATGCAACTGAAAAGTGTGAAGACTTGGATATTTCGATTGAAAGAAAGGGAAGGAGGAGATTCTGAAAACGTATGCCAGGAGAAATGGCCCAAGACGCTGGATTAATATTAAAAGAAGAGCTGCAGAGACCTATGTTAGAATGTCTTGATAGATTCTACGAAGAACTAAACCATCGTTACAGGGCAATAAATTACATTCTTATAGCATTTTGTGTTGTTCAGTCTAAAACTCTGCTTACGTCAACAGAAGGACTTCGTGGTATAGCTTCAGATCTGTTAAAAATATGTGTTGAATTTTCTCTAGAAGACGTTATTTTGCAGATTCTACGACTGAGGTGCCACTTGGAAGCCGTCAACATTTCTTTTCAGGAAGCAGTCCTGAACTAACTTGGAGTTTCTGAGATTCATTGTAAAATTGGACTACTCTGAGTCTGTTCCAAGTCTAGCACTGTGTCTAATTTTAACCATTTGTTCCGGTGACTTCGTGTGAAAGAAGCTTTTCAAAATTAAAGTTGATCAAATCTTACTTAAGATTTACAATGAGCCAGAAGCGTCTAACCAATCTTTCCATTTTGCCTATTGAAAAAGACAAGGAAAGTAAATTTTGATAACGTAATCGATTATTTTAGCAAAATACAGTCACGTAAGCACGTTTAGTACTCATTGTTTTAATTGGGGGGGGGGGGGTCAAGAGAAAACCCGCCCGGGTACCAATCCATGCTACGCCGCCACTGCGCTCGATTAATTTCTCATTTTTGCACATCTATTGCTAGTATAAAAAATAATTGAAAAATTTATAATTTTTGAAACATAGAAATTTGTAATCCCTTGTCTAATTTCAGTAATCTTCATAAGTTTCGTAAGTTTCTTTACAATCCCTTTAAATCCTTCAAAATTCTTATTAAAATTACTTAATATCCTATATAAAATCTCATATGATCCCTTCAAATTATTTAAAACCCCTGAAATGTCATGAAATCCATTAAAATTACTGATAATCCAATAGAATTTCGTAAAGCCCCTTGAAAGTCCTTAAAAAATAACTTAATATCTCATAAAATATCTTACAAGTATTTAAAATTCCGTAAAATCCCTCGAATTCCTTAAAAGTCTCTTAAATTATTTAATATCCCATACAATATCTTAAACTGCCCTCAAAATCCTTCAAAATTTGGTGAAATTCCTTTAAATTTCGTAAGATAATTTAATACTACTTGATATTCGGCGACGTTCAATCAAATTCCACAAACTATCGTTATAACCCTTAAAATTACTTAATATTCTATGAAATATCGTAAAATTTTTTAAAAATACTTTAAATTTAAGGAAATTACGTAAAATCCTTTGAAATTTCATAAGATTCCTCGAAATATTATGAAATCAATTACTATTTTAAAAATCTCAATAAAACTCATAAAACTCTTTTAAATTTCTTAACATTATTCAAGGTTACATGAAATCTTATTAAATCTATTAAAATATGAAAATATCTTTAGATCCAGTGAAATTTTGTAAAATTACTAAAAATCTCTTAAAAGTTTCTCAAATTATTTAAAATTCCACAAAATATACAAGTCAAATCCCTTAAAATTACTTTGTAATCTTATAAAATCTCATAATTCTGATGGTAACTGATCTGTAAATACACGAATACATATATATTATATATTGAAAATACGAGTATTAATACATTAAAAAGTGATATAAAAAAACACATGAAAAGTTTACTACAAGTAATTTTTTTAATTCCTCGAATAATATTCACTAACCTTAGGTATATATCTTGAAATATTTTGTTGCTCCACTAATAAATTATTTTTCATATCATAATAATTATTTTTATTACTTTAAATTACTTTCTATCTTTATATAATCTTTTTATTAGTAATCGTTTTGACAACCAAAAATATTCGTCTAAAGATAGTTTTCAAATTCGATACATTCAAGCAAATTTGTGCAATTTCTAAAGGAACCAATCAGGTTTTCGACAACAATGTGTTTGATATATTGGTAACATCTCATTTTTAAGATAGGATTCCCCAAATAAAAATTTTCATCATTAGAACATCCCGAAAAAAAATGACTTTATATTCACGGTAATATTTTATAATGCCGGGAATAATTTATTCGGGAATTTTCAGTCGACGCCAAGTTTTGTACGAAAATTGTTAATATTTTTATTCTAAAAAATTATATATTTCTTTAATTTTCGTAAATTTGAAATTTTTTGGAATTAGAATTTTCTGGTAATTTATATTTTTGTGGAAACTTAAAATGTCGGGAATTATTTTTTAGGGTATTTTACCACAAGGATAATTATTGTATCAGAAAACAGTCAGAGCCGTAAAACCATAAAACCAATAAAACCACTAATATTTCTCTCACAAAAACGAAACGCACTCCATGGGACGCCACGCTAAGTATATATTATAGTAACTGGCAAGGGAAAAGGCAATAAAAATACAAATCTGACACCATTCGCAGCAGTTAGCAGTATTATATTATTAATTATTATCATCTAGACCACAATGTCAAATTAGCAGCCAGTCTCTATTTTACTATTCTAGCTTCTTTCTTCATATCTTCCGCGTAATTATATAAATGCTTTTACCAGCAAAAATATACAAAGATTTCATTCTCTCATTACATATATTTATGAATGTTGAAATAATTTGTTTCTAGATATTTCCAACGGCTTTTTAGAGAGTTAGCTATATGTAATTTTATGAATGGAACAGGATTGAACAAGTAAACTGCCGCGCTCATACCGCATGTAAAATATATTGTGTGTGTGTGTGTGTGTGTGTGAGAAATATGTATTTATTCATGTATTTAGTTGTGTGTTCCTAAATAGCATTAGAATTTCAGTTATCTAAATTTACGAAAGTAAATTTCTTACTTACTTAAAACGTGAATAGTACGTGAAAAAATACATATGATAAAAATATTTTATTACTAGTAAAAAGTGAAAAGTGAAAAAGCTCACCTTGGCAGGCCATGGCGGGTAACCTCGAACTTTCGCAAATACCTTATCGCCCTGAACAAACTTCCTCTGTGATTTTGAAACCATATTGTCAATTGAATCTGTCACTAACGGAATCCGCTACTTTTTCTATAACTATTTCAGGAATATGCGTCAAACAATTAGCTCCTAACAAACATCGCAAAATCTGGCCTATTTCAGTTTCAACACCATTTGTGACAAACCCATACAAAACTGAAGCCAAACGCAAGACCTGTCGCAGACGCAAAACGTACCGCCGCCAGGGTTGCACACGTAATATACCTTAGGTAAATTACATGAGTATTTTACGTAATTTACGTACGTATATTACGTTGAAAACATTAAATTCATATGGAGTGGGGAGTTTTCTACGTATAATACGTAATTTGCAAATGTAAAAAACCATAGTAATATACGTAAAAATCCTCAAGTTACGCGTAACCGTGCAACCCTGACCGCCGCGCAACACGAAAACCAGGGTTGGGTAAGTAAAATACCCTAGGTAAATTACATGGTTTTTTACAGTAATTTACTAGTTATTTTACATCGAAAATACCAAATTCATATGGAGTGGGGGGTTTTCTACATAAAATACGTAATTTTCCATAAGTAGAAAACCATCGACATATAGAAATGGACTGCGGGACGCCAGGGTTGCACGGTTACGCGTAACTCGAACTTTTATATGTATAATACGTATTTTACGTCTTATACGTAAAAATGTAATAAATGTAAGAAATGGTGGACTTGAAAGGAGGGTGGGGGCACGAAGGAATAATAAGGAGACCGAACTCCCTTTCGCAACATGGAAACAAAAACTAGATCATAAGTCTTTAGAAGAACTTTTTTTTGAGTGCGCATGTGCGCAGTTGTCCTCTTTTTATTCATGGGAAACTGTGCGAGTGAGAAAGTTTTTTAAATTGTCATAAGATAGAGAGGTTATGTTCGTTTGTTATGCGATTTCGCGATTTCATGCGGTAGCGGTGTATGACAAAATTTAGATTTTTATAGTGATATAAAAAGAGTTGATTAAGTATACAAGTGGTAAGTATGTAGAATATTATTAAATTTTTTTTATCTTGAAATGTTGAAGTTGTAATAAATCTTTGTTATTATTTCGTTATAATCATAC
>UCOH01012427.1:170-14901 GCA_900474275.1 Synergus japonicus | reverse complement strand
AATTTCCCCTGTCTCCCATTTCTCCTTGTTTCCCCATCTCTGATATCTTTCCCGTACCCCTTTTCTCTCAACTCTTATTTTTCTTATTTTCCCCATCTCCTCCATCTCCCACCTCTTTCATCATCTATTTCTCCGATCTCCCATTTTTCCCATCACCAGTTTCCCCTGTGTCCCATTTCTCCTTGTTTCCCCATCTCGCATATCTTTCCCGTATCCCTTTTCTCTCAACTCTCATTTCTCTTATTTTTCCCTTTTCCTCTAATCTTTAATCTCTGTCATCACCTAATTCCATTTGTTATCCTCATCTCCCATTTATTTTATCCTCCCTCCTCCACCTCCAACATTGAAGGCACAGTTTTCGGATCCAAACTGTGTTTGGAATCTCCAGAGGGGGGATGTTTCTTCAAGTCGTTTTGCCAATAAAATTCAGTTCCCACACTGGAAAGAGCCCCATAAAAATACGCCCTTTTTGAACAGAATGCAGTTTCCTCATTAAGATGTAGGTAGGCATGTAGGTCCTTCAATAAAATGTCAGTGTGCATGTTAATGAAGTCGAATGATTCTCAGAAATCTCTTGTGTCGAAACCATTCAATGAGCACGAACCGTAAATTGAAAAATCACGAAGCAGCGAAAAGTAATAATCATCGTCTAATGTACAATTACAAACATCGTCTCGACTTTTTGCATACAAGGTGCACTACTATTCGCGGTACATGCGGATGCAAGTGCCTATAACAGTTAACAAGGAGCCGTTAGATACATATATATATAGATATATCTTCAGTGCTAGTATCTGCAGACTTGGTGACTTATAGATTATGTTAACCATATGTTCTTCGCCAAGGCAGATGGCGTTCCACTTTCGAGAGATCACACTGTTCCGCTAGATCGAACTCGGTCGATCCCATGGATAAACGTCCAACTAAAACTAAACAGAGAATAATCCGTTGAACTTCACTTTCTCCTTCGTGTGATCTTCATTTGCAACTGTCATCATTATTCCTAATTTGTCGTATAATTACTTCTTTCAATGCTACTTCCTTAAAAAAAGACAGATCAACTTTTTGCCTCATTGATTAGAAGTTTTTTGTTGGCTTTTTTTCTTATTAAAATGTGTACCCTTCAGAATATAATGTATTTTCTTCAGTAACAAGAGAGGACGTGACGAGAGGGCAGGAGCAAAAAGTGTTACTTTTTCTCATCGATCCTTGACCCGCCACAAGACACGTAACGAAACGTTAATGGTCTAGGCAGGACAATGACGCGCGTCTCGCTCGCCTTAATTATCGTCTCGAGTCAATAATAACAACTAAGGGTGGCAATTACGAAGACAATGACACTCGCGCAACATTTGCTAAATACTGACATTAATATTCTGCGTTCCAGTCTAATTATTGGATACCGGTGAAGAATGTGAAAGTATCTCTTAAAACCCTCAGGACCAACGACATACCGGATATCCCACATGAGTATTAGCAGTGACATAATCGTGTGACATAAAAAATAATTCTCGAGATAAAAACTATTTCAGTGCAAAGTACATTTCGCAATAAAATACGAAATCAAGGTATCTTTCTACATTTTAATTACTGTCAATTCGGTTTTCCCAAATACTCAACCGATTTCGAATGAAAAATCCAAGAATTGAAAATATTTACACATTTTTTAAATTCATCGAAGATATCTCCTCACCTTGATCCCTCGTCAGGTTCTTAGAAGGAATGGCGGCTGCATCCGGTCGCGACATTTCGCGAAACCGGTTCGCATCATCGGTGCGATATCGCAAAGATCGGGACATTCCATTACTGAAATCGATTCACGTACCAGAATCTAAAGCTAAACCGCAAAAGACAATTTACCACAGTATCGAGCAAAAAAATCTCCCTGGGCTGCTGCCATTTCTGGCCGTTAATTGGTTGCATGGATCATCTTCATCGATTAAAGATTGACAGTCGGTTGGTTAATGATGTCGAATTGCAAGAATGAGAGAGAAAGAGCAAAAGGAAGAAATCGCTTGCGGCCTTTCGATGTCGTTACTGCTCATCTTATATTTAAGTAGCAAGGATTCCAATTAGCTTCCTTCCCCTTTTCTTGCCATAAGAAGGTGCACGTGGAGTAAAGCTGACCTTGCCAGGTCACCTGTCCTTTACCATTCTACGCTTCCTTGTACCGATCAGCAGAAATGCTATTTTTTTTCTTTGGCAATCCTCAACAGCGATTACACTCGCGCTTCACTCGCAAAATATCTACTCATCTCCATCTCCCTGTCTCCCATTTCTCCCTTCTCCCATTTCCCCTGTCTTCCATTTCTGCTTGTTGTCCTATCTTTCATATCATTTCCACATCCCTTTACTCTCATCTCTCGTTCTTCTTATTTTTTCCATCTCCCAACTCTTCCATCATCCATTTCTCCGATCTCCCATTTCTTCCGTCATCAATTTCCGCTACCTTCAATTTCTCCTTGTTCTCCCATCTCTCCAGTCTCTCCCGTATCCCCTTTATCTCGTCTTCCATTTTTGTTATCTTCCCCATTTCCTCCATCTTCCATTTCTTCCATTAACCATTTATCCGAACTGCTACTTTTCCTATAACCATTTTCCCCTGCCTCCCACTGCACCTTGTTTGCCCATTTCCTCCATCCCTAATCTTTAATCTCTTTCCTCTAATCTCTATCATTACCTATTTCCTTTTGTTTTTCCCAACTCTCCCCCCTGTCCTCTTCCTACCCATTTCTCCCATCTCTCCTATCTTTCCCAAATCCCCTTTCTATCGCCTTCCACTTTTGTTATCTTCTCCATTTCTTCCATCTCCCATCTCTTCCATCATCGATTTCTCCGATCTCCCATTTCTCCCGTCATCAATTTCCCCTGTCTCCCATTTCTCCTTGTTTCCCAGTCTCTCACATCTTTCCCGTATCCCTTCACTCTCAACTCTCATTTCTCCCTTTTCCTCCTTCTCCCATCCCTTCCATCTATAATCCTCAATCTCTTTCCTCTAATATCTGTCATCACCTATTTCCCTCTATTTTTCTCATCCCTCATTTCTTTTATCTTTCTCATCTTCTCCGTCTCCTATCGCTTCCATCTTCCATTTCTTTAATCTACCATTTCTCCCATCTCCTCACTTTTCCCATCTCTCCCATCTTTCCCATCTTCATTCCTCTTCCCATTTCCCTTACCCCTAATTTCTCCCATTTATCCCGTCTCTTGCTCCCTCATCTTCTATTTCTTTTTTTTCGCCATCTGTCCCTTTCCATCCATTTCTTCATTTTCCTATTTCTCATTTCTTCCATTTCTCTCATATCCCTTATCTTTTCTATCTCCCATTTCCTTCATCTCCCATCCCTTCCATCTTTAATCTTTAATCTCTCTCCTCTTGTTCTTCTCATTTCCCATTTCTTTAATCAACCATTTCTCCCATCTTTCTTATTTTCCCTATCCTTTTCTTATTTTCCATCCTTTTCTACCAGCTCCCATGTCTTTTATTGCTCCCATTTCTCCCCATATTTGTAATCTTTTATTTTTCCCACTCTTCTAATTTCTGCCCTTCCTCTGATTCCTCTTCATCACTCCTACTCCCTGATTCTTAGTTCTTTTATATCCCATTTGTCTTACCTACTCCATCTCTACCATCTTCCATATCTCATTTCCCTCTTTACTGTCATATGAGAATAGGAGGTATGAGAATAAATGTTATTTTTTACTAAAATCTCTTTCTAAAAATTTACTGACTAGACGATGGAAAAAAGTCTTTATTATATTCAAGAACAGTCAATTCCTACGAAAAAGCAGATCTCTCTCTAACTGAAAACAGGTTGTCCACTTAATTAGAATGATAGTGAGATAACCACCATACAATGTGATCAGCAAAGAAGAAATTTAGTTCAGTCGTCTCAGTAATAAAATTTCTACCTGATTACCTCGTCGCATTTTGTTATCTTTTCATATCTTTTTACATTCGCCTCGTTTCGAACAGACGCAATTTCAGGTACAAAGTCACTGCAATGAAGTCAAGTTTTTACAAGACTGCCTATTTTCTTGTCTTATGCTGAACTCTCGCTCAACATAAAGCTGATCATTTTTATTGGCACGCATTTTAATAAAAAACACTTTTACTATTGGAAATTCATTTCTCGCAAGAAATCCTATTTTATACATTTAGAAATAGAGTGCCACTTTCAGAAAATAATATTGTGACTTGTTGTGACTGCAGAAATATTGCAAAATAAATTCTATAACAGTCTCTTCTGCACAATTTCAATTCGATAAGCCTGCGGAATTTCCATCGTGCGGTTTCTAGAAACTCGACTGACGTGGTTCGTTGCCTTCTTTCATTTTATACAAATAGATTCCTTGTACGAATCGATTATAAGGCATAAGAGTTGCATCATCGATTTAAAGTCGACACAGAATGTTAGATTGTAATTGATGGAAGTTTGGAAATCGAAGTCTCATTTTCCTCAGAATCATCCTTTTCTTTATAATACATCGGTTCTCATCTTCGTTTATTTTTATAAAAGGAAGTTTATACAGAGCACTCTATGCAATATTTTTTTGTAATAATTCATCCGAAAGGGATGCATCTGGCAAGTTTGCCTTATGTAGAGGCATCCTTCTCGGGGAAATTTTTCTCGAGACAATGGCAGAAGTAAAAACTGTCATAAGAAATTTAGATCCTAGTACGCGTCGACCTCGCGTATTTTAGAACGCGAACGTGAATAAGGCACGATGTTACGTGCCTTGCCAGACCCAAGGCTGCCGCACACATCCCTACACACATTTGTTCTCCTATCAGTAACGTACCTTGCATTTTCTTTCAGAAATTCTCATCAATATTCAGTTTAAACAACGTAAAACAATTGAGGGAAAAACTTGTACAAAAGGAAAACAAATAATAAAAACAAAGGAATAAACATAATGCTAAAATGTGAACAGAGTGTTAAAAGATAACAAACATTCAAGGATTTAAGCCTAATTCCAATTTGCTTTGATATTTCGATAATAAATATCAATCTTCATGGGAATGAATGATTATTTATAATTGAGAGTAGTCTATTAAGAAAGAATTTTATGAAGAATAATTACTATAAGCTTTTAAAGAATTTAAAAATATTATTCTGAAATTTTAAGGAATTTTATGAGATTTCTAATAATTTTATCTGATTTCGAGAGAGTCTTCTGATATTTAAATGATTTTGTAATATTTTTAAGGATTTCATGGAATTTGATGAAATCTTTATGATTTTAAGAGATTTTAACTAATTTTTCACTAATTTTAACATGGATTTCAAGAGATTAATGATTTTGAAGGTTTTTTCATGTGCATTTTTAACGATTTTTAAGTGACTTTTATGAAATTCAAGAGATTTTAAGGATGTTAAAACGATTTTGTGGAATTGTAGGATATTTCGTGAAATTTTGGGGATTTTAACAGCCTTGTAAGAGTTTTATGAGGTTTTAAGGAATTTGAAATATTATTCTGAATTTTTAAGGAATTTTATGAAATTTCTAATAATTTTATGTGATTTCGAGAGATTCTTCTGATATTTAAATGATTTTGTAATATTTTTAAGGATTTCATGGAATTTGATGAAATCTTTATGATTTTAAGAGATTTTAACTAATTTTTCACTAATTTTAACATGGATTTCAAGAGATTAATGATTTTGAAGGTTTTTATGTGCAATTTTAACGATTTTTAAGTAATTTGTACGAAATTCAAGAGATTTTTAGGATGTTAAAACGACTTTGTAAAATTCTATGGGATTTTAGGATATTTCGTGAAATTTTAGGGATTTTAACAGCCTTGTAAGAGTTTTATGAGGTTTTAAGGAATTTGAAATATTATTCTGAATTTTTAAGGAATTTTATGAGATTTCTAATAATTTGATCTGATTTCGAGAGATTCTTCTGATATTTAAATGATTTTGTAATATTTTTAAGGATTTCATGGAATTTGATGAAATCTTTATGATTTTAAGAGATTTTAAGGATGTTAAAACGATTTTGTGGAATTGTATGGAATTTTAGGATATTTCGTGAAATTTTAAGTAATTTTAAAAGATTTGTAAGAGTTTTATGAGGTTTTAAGGAATTTGAAATATTATTCTGAAATTTTAAGGAATTTTATAAAATTTCTAATAATTTTATCTGATTTCGAGAGATTCTTCTGATATTTAAATGATTTTGTAATATTTTTAAGGATTTCATGGAATTTGATGAAATCATTAATGATTTTAAGTAATTTTAAGAGTTGAGAATTTTCCACAGTTTTGTAGAAATTTTTAGAGATTTTCACTAATTTTTCACTAATTTTAACATGGATTGCAAGAGATTAATGATTTTTAAGGTTTTTATGTGCATTTTTAACGATTTTTAAGTGACTTTTACGAAATTCAAGAGATTTTAAGGATGTTAAAACGATTTTGTGGAATTGTATGGAATTTTAGGATATTTCGTGAAATTTTAGGGAATTTAACAGCCTTGTAAGAGTTTTATAAGGTTTTAAAGAATTTAAAAATATTATTCTGAAACAACGTAAAACAATTGAGGGAAAAACTTGTCCAAAAGGAAAACAAATAATAAAAACAAAGGAATAAACATAATGCTAAAATGTGAACAGAGTGTCAAAAGATAACAAACATTCAAAGATTAAAGCCTAATTCCAATTTGCTTTGATATTTCGATAATAAATATCAATCTTCATGTGAATGAATGATTATTTATAATGGAGAGTAGTCTATCAAGAAAGAATTTTATGAAGAATAATTACTATGCAGCTGTAAGTTTGATAGAGCTCTACTGCGCAGCGATAAGTTTAATATAACTCTACTGCGCAGCCTTCATAGGCGTAGGATCAGTTGCCCAAAATATTTAAAAATCTTCCTCTCTCTGAAAAAAAAAATTTTAATAGAATCTAATAAACGTTAATCAATTTTAAGCCAGGGGCCTGAATCTTTGTTAGCTACGTGACTGATGGCTACCAACGCAACGAGTGTTGCATCTCATAAAATCTCGCCCTGCAAAATGCATTTCGCAAGGCACAGTAGCCAACCTGGAGTGGTAATTTCGCTTTCGTTGGCAACTACGCTAACTCGTGCATTTACCCTGTGCACATTACGGTTCAGTTTATATATGTACAGGCACTGTGGGCGTTTTAGAAAAGTTATATGGATGTGTGAACGTAAGAATATTCACATATTCATCTATGCACACGCACATTAAAGAATAGATAATTTTAATTTTAGATGATTATTCATTAATTATATAGAAACGTACCGAACTGTCTGCGCCATAATGAAAATAAGTGAAAAAATCGCAGAATGTAAATTATCCCATATTTTCACACTTTTCGCGTCCGTAATGACCACAATTCCTTTTCAAATACTCGAAATTCTTTTGCGGCTTGACAAAGAATGTTTACGATTTCCTTGATTCTCGAGGCATAATAACTCTATAAGCGACCCACTTTTCAGTTGCAGAAGAGAGCTAAACATGTGTAATGCATTGTTTCACTATAATTATTAAAACTATTATGCTTAAGACTAAATATGTATTATTGCAACATCACGATGTTGTAACATGTTTCATTTTCATTTTCATTTTCAGTGACATTGACACATTTGATATTACTCCGTTTCCCAGTAATTTTAATAGCCGAATGCCTTTGTTTATCTTTGACCTTCATAATTATTGTTGAGCTAAAATTAAAAACAAGTAATACTCTCTCACCGAATAAAATTCTCAATATTCCAAGTAAAATACACCTTTTTCACATTTTTAAGATCACTTTACTTTTTTTTTGAGTAAAGAGAGATGGAGGAGGTTTGGTATGCATTACGAAATCGGGAGAGCGTCTCGCTTCGAGAGAAGCGGCGGAAAATTTAAAATGCTAAACGATTACGGGTAGTTTGAACTCGACCCGCATATGGATGTACATGCATGGTCAGATGCTCGCTCGCACGATGCGCTGGATGCATCATCGGTTGCTCAACGCGGGAGAACCCAACATGGCGCGAACATGGCCCAGAGAAATTGAGAGTTCAATATTTATGAACGACCCAGAGAGGAGGCAAGGAGAACTCGTACCTACTTATACTTTGCCCTCGTGCACCTCGCAAGGACGTTGCGACTCTCGATTTCTACGAAAGTGAATTTTTCGCCGATGACCAGATGACCACTTCCCCTTTTCCGTCGACGTTCCGCGATTTATTGCACACGAGGAAAAGTTTCATACCAAGTATGGAAAATTCGGCTCCACGTTTCGTCAATTTGTGAAACTTGTTTTTATGCTGGTTAATCTATCGACACCTCAAAGAAGATTATCATACCTTCTTTGGCACCCCTGCAAAAAAAAAAAGATGTAATTAAAACACAGGCCTACAAGATTATACTCACTGAGATTTCAAGATGTTTTCTCACGTAATATTTTTTTTTTTAGAGAGAGGAAGAATTTGAAATATTTGGGGCACTTGATTCTACGCCTATGAAGGCTGCGCAGTAGAGTTATATTAAAGATACTGCTGCGCAGTAGAGCTCTACCAAACTTACAGCTGCGCAGGTACTATTCTTAATAGAATTACACTTGATTGTAAATAAGCATTGCAATATTTACTCTTCTTTCGAAGGACAAACGTCCTGTATATGTAGCAAGAGACTTTCCACATTTTAGATCGAAATTCCACACTTTTTAGATCGAATCTCGTAAAATCTGGAGTGGTTTGAAGCCGGTAAGTTTGTCACTGTTTTGATCGGTAATCACGTGGCCATTGACACCTTCACCAATAGGACAAGCCGTGTTCCGCATGCTCGGCGAGTCTTGTGGCCAGAAGACCGTGCAATCGCTTCTGATCGACGGAATATTTCTGCGTATGTGTCTATATTCTGCAATTTTTTTCTTCAGCAACCCAACCTCGACTCGAATTACATGTGTATCAATACGCGCTCGTGCGGGCGCACCAAATTACGCGCAGTCGTGTCGAACGCGTCGCTACCGATTACTGTTCCGCTGAAAAACTGCACCACTTTCTATAGACGTTTCCGAGAATGTTTTAAACATGTAAATTACAATATGTAATTTATACATTTGCCTAAATGATCTATTCTAAAAAGATGATTGAGTCGAAGTCGAAATATCGTAACGCCTATTCCGCACTTCTGATTCGTCATGTAAATATCGATAGTGATTTTCGACAATCGATAGTTACCGCATTGTAAATTCTGCGTGAATTGAATTTGAAATTTTGAATTTGGTTTCGTTAATAATCATAGTGTCACGAGTCTAAACTCAAAATTGGTATATTGAAAATCTAGGAATTTTAAGGGAATTTTATGGAATTTTTAAAGATTTCATGGGAGTTAATGGGATTTTAAATGTTATGGTAGAATTTTAAAGAATTTCAAGAAGTTTCTAGGAATTTTTAGAATTTTTCACGACTTTGGTCAGATTTCAATCGGACTTGAAGGTACTTTTATGACTTTTAAAATATGTATTTTGTGGGATTTAAATAAGGAATTTCAAACTGTACAGGGAATTTTATTCAGAAATTTCACAAGATTTTTAGGATTTTCAAAAAATATTTCTAATTTATTCAAGATTTCGTAATATTTTTAAGGATTTCATGGAATTTGATGAAATCTTTAATGATTTTAAGAGATTTTATCTAATTTTTCACTAATTTTAACATGGATTTCAAGAGATTAATGATTTTTAAGGTTTTTATGTGCATTTTTAACGATTTTTAAGTGACTTTTACGAAATTCACGAGATTTTAAGGATGTTAAAACGATTTTGTGGAATTGTATGGAATTTTAGGATATTTCGTGAAATTTTAGATATTTTAACAGCCTTGTAAGAGTTTTATAAGGTTTTAAAGAATTTAAAAATATTATTCTGAAATTTTAAGGAATTTTATGAAATTTCTAATAATTTTATCTGATTTCGAGAGATTCTTCTGATATTTAAATGATTTTGTAATATTTTTAAGGATTTCATGGAATTTGATGAAATCATTAAAGATTTTGAGTAATTTTAAGAGTTGAGAAAAGTCCACACTTTTTTATAGAAATTTTTAGAGATTTTCAATTTTTCACTAATTTTAACATGGATTGCAAGAGATTAATGATTTTTAAGGTTTTTATGTGCATTTTTAACGATTTTTAAGTGACTTTTACGAAATTCACGAGATTTTAAGGATGTTAAAACGATTTTGTGGAATTGTATGGAATTTTAGGATATTTCGTGAAATTTTATGGATTTTAACAGCCTTGTAAGAGTTTTATAAGGTTTTAAAAAATTTGAAATATTATTCTGAAATTTGAAAGGATTTTATAAGATTTCTAATAATTTCAAGTGATTTCAAGAGATTTTTCTTCTATTTAATGATTCTGTGAGAATTGTAAAGGATTTCATGGAATTTAATAAGATTTCTATGTTATATTTTCACGGGATATAAAAGACATTTGAATTGTTATTGTTGAATTTAAAAGAATTTCAAAAAGTTTTTGAAAATTTGAAGAGATTTTCACGAAGTTTAACATAGATTTTAAGAGATTAGAGATTATATAAAATATAATAAATTATATAATATTTAAAAAGAAGATAAATGCGCGCGTTCGTTCTTGTATTAAAAGTTACGTATTTCAATCTAGAATTCAAATTTTCGAAACCTATTCCAGCATTTCGAGCAAATAACGTCCCAAGTTTAAAAAGAGATGAGTTCTTGTAATCTTGAAGATCTCAGCTTTCGTTAACCTCGGAGAGAATCATAAACCTGTTGCAAAATCGCTGAACGATATATCGCGGCTCGTGATTTATGGCAATCTCTATATGTACAGCAAGTATATTCGTTTTTGGGCAAACAGCGATTATGTAAATGTCACTCGACGATTGCTTGCTTCTGTATTCTCTTTTTTCCTTTGCCGCATGCCATGCGCCGCCGAAGAAGAAAGCGAACAAAACGATTTACGCTCGGAGATGAGCCTCATCGATTATCCGAATCACGAGAACTCTTTCCTCGCCCCGAAATTGCCATGCGAATTTGAATAACATGTTTTTCAGTGAGAGATAAAGAAACTCTTTTTTTCGTGCAGAACGAAAGAAAGATAAAGAAGGCATGACGCTTTATAATCGCAAGAAACATTGTAATTGATAAAATAATAGCTCTTTTCCAGATTGGTAATAACTTTTCTGACGAAAGTAAGTGGGAATGAATTTGAATCTTGAGGCATTGTTTTCTCTCGTGTGTTGAAATAGGTCGACACACATGGGTCCGCGCTTTATGGTCGAGGTATGGTTTTTACAATCGTATCTCCGATAGTAATCAAGATTTATACTGTCGCTGGCTCGCATTGCTTCACCGGTTGGCGTGTGGCGTCAAACGTGCATTAAACTTTTCCTCGCGCGTGAAAATTGCACTGCTCTACCATATTAACGGTTATTAATGAAGCAAGAGGCCATAAGCGACGTTTTATTTGACAGGAGTGTCATTAGAATTCCAAAATACAGATACAAAAAATGCGTGATGTATGATGATAGTAGAGTAGAAAAAATTAGTGGCTTTCAAGAGAGAGGACTGCCTTCTAATGGTATTTATTTGGAGGCACCTTGGCAAGAAAATGATTTATTCACCGAAAGAAAGAAAATTCCAATCCCATGAAATTCGATTCTGCAGCGGTTGAAATTTCCTGTTAATTTAACGCCGATTTTGTGGCAATATCAGCGCGACGATCTCAGCGTTCACCGAAATCCGGGTAGATGGAGTCGCGCAAAGTACCACGGGGTTAATGGAAGAGATAATTAGTGTGGGCTATTATAGTAACGAGCGTACCTACGCTCGTAAAGTGCCGGCACGATATACACGTGTAAATATATCGAACGCTTGCGTACGCGGAAGAGACGCCGGCACCGATTTGTAGATATGTTTATTAACGTTCGTTAATGCCGCGGCACGCGAGCCCTTATAACTGTACTCTTCTCTGTTACAGTGGCACAGTAAGAAAACATTATCACTGCTATTTATCTTTTTTTGTTACGACGTACTCAGAAAACATGCTCGCATGCTGAAAGTGCCGGACGATTATCTATAATTTCGCATTTCATACTTTATACTTCACTTTTCAGGTATGTTCGCATTTCCCATTATAAATTTCGAATATTGATTGATTATTGATGGAGAGGAAACTTTTAAAATATTTTGGGCACATGATCCTACGCCTATGAAGGCTGCGCAGTTGTCTTCTAGGGCACATATGCCTGCGCAGTGAGAATAGTAATTACCTGGGCGTGTATTGGGCAACATTTTCAAGTTTTCTAAACCAGTTGGATTTAATTAGTAAATTATATTTATAAGAGGTGAATTACATGAATATCAGGCAAATTACATTCATAACAAGTTAGACTCATATCGTGATAATTTACACTGACCGGAAATGGTAAGTGTAAGTACTACTATTCAAGATTAGAAGAATTGATCCTCTCGTAAATAAGTTTTCTCTGAGGAGTTGGCGAACGAGTTTGCTAATTCAATCGGAGAATTAAAACAAATACGAAACAGGTTCAGTGAGGCATGTAATTTTCGGCGCACTTCCCTTATTACGCAGAAGGCACTTGATTATTCCGTATCACATGTTTCTTCCTTACATCACGCGAACACAAAACACATCCCTAGGCGAAGATCATCCGTCCTTCTTCGTCCTACAGGTGCGTGCACGTGAGTGATCTCAGAAGTCATGCGATCATGCCATCGAAACTGAACCACCCATCCGTACTCTCATTTACATGCGTGTCGAGTTTATACGCGTGGACGTTTGCTCTATGTCCAGCAACAGGGATGAGGCTCTTAAATCCCCGGTGACCGGACTTAAATCAATCGCGGTAATTAACGCGAGCTTTGTACCGCTATAATGGAAATTAGACGACAGGGGATATTTATTCCGTTTCCGGGTTGGAAAGTCGAGAAAAGTGTATTTTATAGGTATTTAGATCCGTATTTGCATTAGGGCGTTTCAAATAGAAATTTAATAAATTAAGGTCTCCTCATGCGTGTTTAGCAATTGCCGGATGTTGAAAAACACAAAACTAATCTCGGCGCCAGGAGATAACTCCCCAGCTGATGGGCCATCAAACGACGTGTACTTGCATAAATTTACGGCCAGCGTTCTAGAGAAAAGAAAATTTTCTGATGAATAACGAGGAGGGACTCGGAGATTTGAAATCCCACCTGCATCTCACCAGAGGACTTCCATACGTAATTTGCTAATATATTACATAAATTTACATTTATATAACTGCACTAAAAATTATAAAACTGAACTAACCAGGGAATATAACTCATCGGAATTCCAAAGTTAAGAAAACAAAATCTAAAGCATAAACTTGGAGATAAATTGAAGTCATAAATGTTGGAAAAGAGTTTATAAGAGATATGAATTCAATTTCTATGACCACGCTTATAAAACTATAACTACTGCAGCCGGAAATGTTGCAAATAATTCTTCCGTAACGCTATAATAGAAAATTCCATATTATTCGACTGACCGATTCCTGAGAGAAAGCATCGCGTAATACGTTAGATATCTTACGCGTGTGCAACGCACGTACAACATATATATATATATATTCTGAGTCAGCCAATTGCATTGCGAGTATGTAAAACTTTTATGTTCTTATATTTATGACCGCTGAATGCGATTTTATGCTGCACTTTATCGAAAGTGAGAATGCAATTGTTGCCTTTAATAGGTCGGAAATATTGCTCTTATACATTAAACTGCATAATGAACTCTCTAAGTTTAAGACAAATGTAAAACATCCGGAACAATCTGAAATGCATCCGAAATCTATGCAAAGATACTTTTTAACCCGCGATTTTATTTTTGTAGCGAGAAGATGAATTGTAAATATTTTGGGCACTTGATCCTACGCCTATGAGTGCTGCGCAGTAGAGATATATTTTCCTGAGCTACGCGTAACTTAAAAAAATATTTCATCCCGGGAAGGAAATAGAAATTTTCATGACTTAGGAATAAGTGCCAACTTCAAGTACTAGAAAAAATGAGAAAGAACAAGTTTGAAAATTTTATGAATTCTCTAAATAGTAAATTGGCTAATGCCATTATTGAAAATGATAGAAGAATTTACAACTTTAGTGATGATTTAAATTGTGCTTATCATATTTACAAATTTAAAAGTGAACATTTTAGAATAAATTCTACTCAGAAGGAGAGAAAGTAGATTATTGAGGGAAGAAAGGGAGGTTATATTAAGTTTATGACTGCGCAGTAGAGTTACATTTTCCTGAGCTACGCGTAACTTAAAAAAATATTTCATCCCGGGAAGGAAATAGAAATTTTCATGACTTAGGAATAAGTGCCAACTTCAAGTACTAGAAGAAATGAGAAAGAACAAGTTTGAAAATTTTATGAACTCTCTAAATAGTAAATTGGCTGATTCCATTATTGAAAATGATAGAAGCATTTTCAAATTTAGTGATGATTTAAATTGTGCTTATCATATTTACAAATTTAAAAGTGAACATTTTAGAATAAATTCTACTCAGAAGGAGAGAAAGTAGATTATTGAGGGAAGGAAGGGAGGTTATATTAAGTTTATGACTGCGCAGTAGAGTTACATTTTCCTGAGCTACGCGTAACTTAAAAAAATATTTCATCCCGGGAAGGAAATAGAAATTTTCATGACTTAGGAATAAGTGCCAACTTCAAGTACTAGAAG
>UCOH01012426.1:0-15616 GCA_900474275.1 Synergus japonicus | reverse complement strand
ATATATATATATATATATATATATAAATAAAAAACTCAATCAAGTTTCATAAAATAATATGTTTTTCTAAAAAATGTTTGCCAAAATTTTTTGAACTAAATAGGTACTACATTTGTTTAATGTTATCAAAAATAATAATTATTTAATAATTTTTTTTGCTTAAGGCCGCAGCGTCAACGAGATCTCTTTCCATCGTCCGCGCTCCCTATAAGGACAAATTATCGCTCCCATTCAGTGCTCTCAAACAGGGCTCCCTGCGCGCGCATTTTTTTCGCTTACCGGTGGAGAATTTCTCCGATTTTACGCGCGTAATTCAAAATCGAATTAAGGGTGTAGTCTAATTGATCACTTTTGAAAAATCGATTTTTTATTTTACATTTTTCAAATGTATATTTGGAGCATTATTCCTCAAGTGTACCACCTGCAGAATTCCACTTTGTCTGATCGAACTCAAACTTGGGTAAAGTAGTCCTACTAGGTACAACTTTAGAGGAAAAAGATTTTTTCGATTGGATAAAAATTTATCGAAATAATGGAGGGGATATTTTTCGAACTTTGTCGATTTTGTGCGGTTTCGTGCTATTTCGAAGGTATTAAGCTCCTTTCCTATAGAATATACAAAATTTGTTGTTTTCGAGAAATTAAATAAAGAGTAAAGCACTGCGCCGATGGCGCTCGAAACTATTAGACTTCTCGCTCGGCGGAACATCTTCGGACTCATTTATCGTAGCAATTATGAATATTTATTATTTATTAAACTGCTCTCTGCATTTTACAGGTTATTTACAGGTCATTAAAGTTTTCTAATACCTGCATTACAGTCATTGTAGGGACATAATATTAAGAAAATAAATTTTTATCTAATAAATGTATTGTAATACGTGGAAATAGTCTTTTTCCTGAATATTACGTCCTTACAATGACTGTAATGCAGGTATTAGAAAACTTTAATAACAGTCTCAACTCTGTACAATGCAGAGAGCAGTTTAATAAATAATAAATATTCATAATTGTTACGATAAATGAGTCCGAAGATCTTCCGCCGAGCGAGAAGTTCAGTAGTCTCGAGCACCATCGGCGCAGCGCTTTACTCTTTATTTAATTTCTCGAAAACAACAAAAAACGACAAGATGAAATTTACAGCATCGAATGATAAAAACTTAAGCTTCATTTTGAGATAAAAAAACATGCCTTTTTCTGCAGTAGTCAAAAATATTTTGATTAAAAAAAAAATCGATCAAATTTTCAATTTTTTTAAAAATGATTATAAAAATTCGATAGACCAGGAAAACAGCTATCAAGAACATGTGGGACAAAATTTTGTATATTCCATAGGAAAGGAGCTTAATACCTTTGAAATAGCACGAAACCGCACAAAATCGAAAAAATTTGAAAAACTCCCCCTCTCCTATCTCGGTAAATTTTTACCCGATCGAAAAAATCTTTATCCTTTAAAGTTGTACCTAGTAGGGCTATACTTTACCCAAGTTTGAGTTCAATCAGACAAAGTTGAATTCTGAGGGTGGTACACTTGAGGATCCCCATATGTATCTAAGAATATTGTATTAAAGTTTTATGAAGATCCGATTAGTATAAGTGTATTTTTTTTCAACCTAAACGTTACTATCTGACCGCACGAACATATTAAAAAAAAAACTTTAAACACGTTTTTCTCAAAACAACGTTTTTTCGAACGCCCCACACGATTTCTCCAGAACCAGTGGGTCCATTCTTCTGAAATTTTTACCACATATTCTGTACATAAGTACTCACAAAATTACCTATTATCGTGTTAAAATTTTGATTTTTACTATATTTTTTTACAAAAAGCAGCGAAAAAAACACTCTTTCCAATTTTTTTAACTTTTGTTAAATAAAATTGACAAAATTAGTCACAAATTAATATCCGTAGGACATTTTGTAGCCACTGTCATACCAAATATAAAAAAATTTTGGGTTTCTTTTTCCCATAAGCCGTTGTCGAGATATTGTGTGGGAGCCGACCTGCCTCCAAATTATGGCGTTACGTTCAACTGCGGATTTCGAAAAAATTAATTTAAAAAATTTTTATTTTGTGTTTTAAGACTTTATTTACCATACCAAACAATTTTTATGTGCATGTCTTCCATAGCTTGCTCACAAAAAATTTCCGAAAACAGCCTATTTTTTTAGCCTACGAACTAGACTACACTCTTAATTTAATTCGATTTTGAATCGCGCACCAGATTACAGCCAATTGCAAAATTTCTCCAGCTTCTAGAAAGGGAGTCCCATTTGAGAGCTTTGCTTCCACTTCGGAGACACTTGGAAGGACCCCCTACTTTTTCGCAAGAGCCTAACCCTGACCGACCATTGGAGGGGGAACTCCCGGTCGGATATATATACATCTACAGCAACACTGCTGTAAACTTTTGTAAACTCAGTTACTTGTTCTTATGAATAAACCGTTTGGATTTCAAACATAAGCATTTCTTTCCGATTTTATTTAGAATAATACCTCTTCTACTTAATATCATAATAAATTATTTAATTGTTTATTTTAACTTTAAATATAAAACTGTAAATTTAGTAATTTTTGTATTTATTATTTTATTATTATTTATTATTATTTTTTATTTTTTATTGTTATTAAATACTGTTTACTTTACTTACCTCCCCTAGGTTCAAATTAAAAGTTAACAGTTTTATAAGATCTAGCCTATAAGGTGCGAGGGTATAAGTTTCTGTTTTCAGATTTTATTTAAATAAATAAAATTTATTTTAAGTTGAACTTAAAATAAATAAAGAAAATAAGTTTTAATAACCCTGAAAACTGTTACAATAATATAGATATTTATTTTCTTCTTTTTGATTCTGCTATTACTTTTCTTCCTTTCTCAAAAACTGTCAGAAAATTTATAACAAAAATTCATTAATTTTATTTTAAGCAATAATAACACTCTAAAGAAGTATTTTTAACATTTTTTGACGTCACCAGTTTATCAATTTTAATAATTTCATTTTTAATCGGTAAAAAACGAACCCGCGTGGCAAAATCCTCACGTAAAGTAAGAACGTTAACAAATTTTTTTATCTGAGAAATAGCAATAAAGTTTATCCATTGATTATTTTATTTAACTTACGATATTTCAAAAAAATTGAAAAACGTATTTAAAAATTTGTTTATCTGAGAAATAGCAATAAAGTTACTTCATTGACTATTTTATTTAACTTAGGATATCTATTTTTTTACGATATCTATATGTTATATTTTATGATATCTGTTTTTTTCTTATCAGGCAAAATAAAAATTTTATTTTAAAAAATTTTGTTTTATAGGAATTACAGTCACATTATACGAATGTTAAAAATTCAACCAATTTTTCTAAAATAATACATATTTATAAAAAAATTTTTCACTAAATTTTATAAACTAAATAAGTACTACATCTGTTTTACATTATATTACTATGTAATGTTTTCATTAAACTTTTACTTAGCTAATTAATTTTTAACACAATAAAAACAAGAATACACATAGCGTGTCATCACTTTCATTTGATCAATAAGGAAAAAGACAATCGACATATAGAAATGGATCGATAACACTGTGGGGAACAAGGAAATCAGCCTTAGAAAAAGAAATATATTTAGGTGGTAAACTTGTCTCTCTCTATTCTAGGACTGTGTCAAGCGAATCGGAGACCCCGCGCATTCCCTAAATATTCTTCATGGTTAATTTTTTTTTAATGTTGGAAAATCACCTCGACCAATCATCTTTGTATGGACAGCGACAAGTTTACCATCAAAATGTTTCTCCATTTCTAAAGTTACGACGATTACGATGTGCGCGCACCGTGTGTAGACACTACAGTCAATGCAGCCGTAAGCGTTATGCATACATCGACTGAATTAAGTATATTCTGGAAAGATCTTTAGAATAGGATAGATCAGAGTCGTGATCAGGAATTCATGTTGGGGAGGGTCGAAATATTTGTATGATTAATTCATGTTATAACAAAAAAGTTTCCTTCGAACGATCGTCTTTGATGTAAAATCAAATCTTATTTTTACTTTTAATTTTTCTATGCAGGGGGTTGGGTGAACCCCCAAAACCCCCTTGTGCACGTCCCTGGGATATACTACTGTTAAGTATATATATTATCAGAAAAAAAAAACACAGTCTGATTGTACAGCATACACTCATTGTTATAAGTTAGCTCTGCAAATAAGACTTGTTTATAGAGGAAAAATTTCAGTTCATTTTCATATCCAATCTTACTAAATCTTTTATGAAACGATTATACAAGGTGGAACTTGACACATCATACAAAGTGCCTATTTTTTTCTAATACTAAGAAATGGAAAAAATGTATTTGAAACTTTTAATATTTTGTACGATTTTTTCACAAGGATTTACATCTATATCACATGATAGCATTAGTAAGTAAAATATATTTGTTTTTAATAAAATTAATACATAAAGTAATTAAATTAGTACATAACTAATCGGTTTAATTATTAACCATAAAAGTGAATTCTCAACAAAAATTTAATAATAATAACCCTCGCATTTTCACCCACTTTATCCACAATGAAGCTCTTCTTTTTCCATCTGCTTTTCGCATTTTTTTGTCTTGACATTTTTTTACATTCTCATCAGAGAAGGTATTAGATTTGTGTAAAAATTGACCCCCCCAGTTTTTATCAAATGTCCACGTTTTGGGACCCCCTGAATCCGAAAAGTATGTTTTTACGAATGGGTCTGTCTGTCTGTCTGCTATCCGTCTGTCTGTGTGTCTGTAGATTTTTAGTTTGTGAGCACGATAACTTTCGAACGAATTGACCGATTGGATTGTCCTTTGGTATACTCTATTAGAGTCCTAAAATGAAGATCAAGTTCGTTGGCCAGCCATTTTGGATAAAAATTTAAAAAGTTGGAGCATTTTGAAAATTTTTTTAACGACTTTTTTTTTAATTTAAAAATTCTAATGACGCATGTTCGTAGTACTCAAAAAGTTGAACAATTTTTCTTAATGACTGTTTTGGACAAAAAGAAATTTGAAAGACAATATTTTGAACAACCTATAGGATAGGCATAACAACTTTTTGAATTTCCTCAAAAAATCGAAAATTCAAATTTTGAGCCAAATAACGCGAGATACAGAGAAAATGATAACAAACATAATTATTGGCCTTAAAAAGATCTACAAGTTCCCCTTGAACCATTTTTCAACAGGATGAGTAGTTTTCGTTTTAATCATGAAAAATATTGTTAAACAAAGTCGAGCGCGAAGCGCGAGTGCCCTGATGAGAATGTGCTCCTTAAGGTCGATACAACCTTAAGTAAATTAGTTGTTTTTTGCATTCAAAGCTGTGATTTAATTTAATTAAATTAAAAAATATAAATTATATGTAAAAAATATATAATTTAATTAAATTTAAATAAAACGTATAAGTACAAACGTCTTGTAAGGCGCAAGCTTCATGAAGAGCACTAGCACGCGAAGCGCGCAACACGGAGCGCGACGACCGAACTACATCCGACTCCCCGCGCGTCATAGGTACGCTCATTTTTGCGAGCGAAACGAGCCGCCCGCGATGAGAATGTGCCCGCAAAGCGGAAAGATTTTTATTAATTTTATTTATGGCATTTTTGGAAAAATTTTAATACGTTAAATTATTTACTTATAAACGTTGAATTAATAAGAAACGAATCTTGGTCGTTTTTTGTCAATATAATAATTAAATCTTTAACAAAAGATTTAACATTTAAATGATCAGAAAAAAAGTTTAATATTCATCCAAATAGTTGATATTTCAATCAAAAAAGCAACAGAACCTGCTATTTTCCCTAAATAGCCCGATTCATACCGAATCTGTCTCATTATAATCCAATTTGATAATTTTACAAATAAAGAGTAATTTATAAATTATAAAATATTATTTATTTAAAACCAAAATATATTTAATTCAAGTAAACTTACAACTAGTTCTTTTTGAATGTCAGCTGGAGATTATATTCTTCTTGGAACTTTTTCTTACTGATGTAGTGTGCATTTATACAACACGGAAAATAATTTAGAAACGCAAAATATATTTATAATTTAATTTAATTCATAAGTCACTTGAGAACCTATTATATTATTTAAATACAGTTCACGGTCCCAGTAGTGCCACTTTTGTCAATCCGAGTATGCTGCTTCTCCTTAATTCTCGTTCGATCGATACTCCCACTTCGGGCCCTTGCTTGAGACTACACTGGAACTGCGATTTTTGTCGCCTCTTAGTTGTTCGTTGAAATTTATCGGGGGAGCGAGTAGGTAAACAAGTCATAGTCGTATGTACCAGTTTTTTTTTAACTCCGACTATATCTAGGCCAATCCACATTTAAACTTAACTGGAGATGTCCCGTCATGACGGTCCGTCTTAGCGATGCGGGCTAGTGATGCCAACTTCGTTCTAATGTGCGGCGGCCATGTTCTTATTCTATGAAATTTATTTTCCCCTAGAGCGAAGTTGGCATCACTAGCCCGCATCGCTGAGACGGCCCGTCATGACAGGCTGTTTGACGGGACGTCTTTAGTTAAGTTTATATGTGGATTGGCCTTCTCTTTCTGTCTTTCTGAGTAGAATGCAGCAGGAGTGGAGGAACATTGACTCTCAGAATCATACATGCGTATTGAACATAAAATAATATTTTTTAGCATTTTAAACTCCGCGCCATTAGAAACCAATCAGATCCCGGAGTGCAACGCATGCGAAGTGGTATCAAATGAGTCTGATTGGTTGCATTTCGCATTGAAAGCGAACTTTGGTAAACTGAAGCGAAATAACGGAATAATTCGTTTAGGGATAAAAAAAAACCCATTCAGTAAAATCATCATAACAATCTTTTCTTATTTTTCTATTTTCAATCAACATTGCAGCAGATTCATTAGATCTTCTTGTGCGCAAGAGACGAATAGTTGATATCTCGTCGACAAGTAGAAATAGACATCCGCGGCTTCAAGATGTTCCTTATGCTGTTCGAGTTCAACGAGATGGCCAATTTATTTGTGGTGGTACTATATTATCGGCTAATGTTATCTTGACTGCTGCTGGCTGCGTTGAGGGTGATGGTAGATACAACATTGTGGCTAGTACCGTATCTGTAAGAGATGTTGGATCAGTTCACTTTGTTATTGGAATATTAAGGCACCCAAATTACAACGCCCAATCATTTGCGGACAACCTAGCTTTGCTTTCAATTTTGGAACCTATCATCTTAGGCCGGAGCTTCAATAGACCAATAGAAATTCATGACGTATTGCATAATGGTCAATTACCACCTAATGCAGTAGTTACTACTAGCGGCTGGGGATATGCATTGGGACCTGACCGGTAAGATAAATAATATTTTCACTTCATAAATACCATGATGGATACTTATAATCTAATAGTTTTGGTATTTTCAGAGGTATAGGATGCTTCAGCCAGAGAAGCGAGTACGTTTATTGCATATTTAAATATTTTTTTCTAGATAGTAAAATGTAATTGTTTTAATAATTAATAATATTATTATTCATTAACAGCGGATATGTCTTTCCCAATGAATTGAGATCAATCAATGTGACTACACTCACTCCACAAGAATGCCGTAACCGTTTGCCACACTATCCATGGATTTCAATTCATTTTATTTGTACTTATCATAGCGAAAGAGGTTGTAGAAATGGTGACGAAGGTAATCCTCTGGTTTTCAGAGAACATCTGATCGGTGTTCTCTCTCGGAATGGGCGCGGTGGTGTTCCTGATATTTTTGTGAACGTGGCTTCTCCTGCAAGCAGAAATTGGATCATTTCAAATATGAATCAAATTCCACGATTGCCACCAATGCCATTGCATCAACATATGGAGCATGACCGCAGATTACACCGGTGTTCATCAAAGATACACACCTGTAATGATCAGTGAATGACAGTGAATGAGAGTCCGACACAAGTTATTTCGATTCAATCAAATTTCTATATTGTACAAATTAGCCTCGAATTCATTAGTAAAGTATTCTAATTAAAAAAATTCTTCAGAATATCGATAAAAGTAATGGCAACTGTCAATTCAAATATTGGAATGACCTAATAAAAACACTATTTCGTTTACTGCGAGTTAATTACTTCTATACACAGTACTACTCCATTAAGATATACTCCGAAAAGAGAATTCATGGCCTTGATGAGCTCAGAAGCTTCCCCGCTACTCACGCTGCCACGAGAATTGGTCGCAAAACCCCGATAAAAGAAGTCGCAACCGAGCGCAACTGAATTTGGGTAGGATATCGAAATTCAGATCTCGAATTTGACAGATCAAAATTTTCTCATACGAACGATAACTTCAGAGTGTAGAACTTTGAAACTGTGATGCAGACTAAGTAGTGTCAAACGGTGGTAAAACATAGTCTAAAGCCAATAACTGGAAGCTTCTTCCATTTTATAATGATTAATAGATGAGACAAAGAATATATTCCTTGTGCTATGACAAAATTAAACAGAGAAAAAAGAATATTTATTCATATTATTATTTTTCAACGGAATTGGATATTTTAAAATAAAAATCATCTAATATTGGAAAAAACTTATTAGTTAGGATATTTTGAGGTTATGTTTGTTCTTTTTCACCGGAAATGGATATTTTAAAATACAAATCATCAAATATTGGTCAATACTAACCACTTATGGTATTTTGAGGTTATGTTGAAAAATGACAAACATAACCTCAAGATACCATAACTAATAAGTTTGGACCAATATTTGATTTGTATTTTAAAATATTCAATTCCGTAAAAAAGAACAATACCTCAAAATACACTAAGGGCATGTGATACTTTACCATAAGAGCAAATTAGTTATACCAATTATACATTCATAATAATAAATATTTCTAGTAAATAAAAGTCAACAAACCTTCGCCTCATATCGACGGAGGTTTATTGACTTTTATTAGCTAAAAATATTTATTATTATGAATGTATAATTGGTATAACTAATTTTCTCTTATGGTAAAGTATCATATGCCCCTAAGTAATAAGTAATCTAGTTAAGTTTTGAACATATTGCCTGAACAAACTTCATAGCGACTGAATGGGGTGGAATAGCTTTGCGCATTTTGCGGCCGTCAATCATATGGTCTTCGTTATTTGTGAAGTTTGAAACATCAAACGTTAGGATTAATGGATAGTGAATAATATAATTTACAATAATCATGTATGTGATTATAAACTGAGTTACAAAATGAACATAAATGAAAAATGAAATCGCACAAAAGTCATCGTCGTTCTTGAACTTGAAAAGGTAAATAAATAATAATAATTATGTGATAAGTTAAAACGAGAGTTTTCTAAAAGGGCGTAGCCTTATGGATTGTCCTTTGTTTAATATTACATTTATGTTTTGAGACAGATATAATATTATTGATTATTAAACAATAAGTAGTAATTGCTAGGTAAAAAATACGGATTATAATTGCTGAATACAAAATTAGTAATATTACGTCGCGGGATGTGACAGATAAATATTAAATAGCAATGAACGGATAATATGGCAGTTTCAATTTATGCAGCTAAGTGAATTAAATTTTCGTTATAATAACGATATCTGGTAACAAATTCATTCATTGGGCCAAAAACTTCTTCTTCTGTAACAATGTGATCACATTCTGTTATTATATGGCCTCTCAAGAAATAGTATTCGCAGCAGCTTTCCCATTTATACAGTTTAATTAGAAGTTTCCTTTCGTTATCTAAACAAGTTACATAGGTATTTTTAATTTCCTTATTGACATTATATTCTTCACTAAAGAAATAGACACTTTGTAACGCAAGTAAAATTTTTTTCGCAGCTTCATGTTCGGCTAAGCGAATTTTACCTTCACCATTGCTTATTTTAACAAAGGTATTTCCGCGTGGTCCTTTAGCATCTGCTAAAATATAAGAGGGTTTTGTAAAATTACACTCTGCAGCTAACTCTTCTAAAGCTCCTTCAGCGTTTTTCAAAGTCGACACATCTCCCTTTGGTCAAATTGTGATTGAATAAATTTGTTTTTTGGTGGATTTACTCAAGATGATGCCAGACTCATCCATGATTATCCTGTAAGGAATACGTTTTTATTAGTGTAATGTAAGAATATTTATTTATATTATTATTTTTCAAAGAAAATGGAAATTTTAAAATAAAAATCATCAAGTATTGGTAAAAACTTATTATTTATGGTATCTTGAGGTTATGATTGTCATTTTTCAACGGAATTGGATATTTTAAAATACAAATCATCAAATATTGGTCAATACTAACCACTTATGGTATTTTGAGGTTATGTTGACGAATGACAAACATAATCTCAAGATACCATAACTAATAAGTTTGGACCAATATTTGATGATGATTTGTATTTTAAAATATTCAATTCAGTTGAAAAATAACAAACAAAACCTTAAAATACCATAACTGATAAGTTTTTGACAATACTTGATGATTTTTATTTTAAAATATCCATTTCCGTGTAACGGTGTGTTTTTGTTGACTCCTCTACCTGGCAGTCACGTCCTTATTATCTTTGCCCTACCGGACGCTTCAGTCGAGCCAGGATCAATTTTAAGGGCAAGAAATAAATTAACTACCGGTTTATATTTAACAAAATAATATAAGTGCTATATTTTCCTATAATGTCCTATAATGTATAATGTTAGAAACTAAACGAATTTAATTGAATTTAAATGAAATTTGGATATGAAATAATAATTTTTATAATAACGATACAAAATTGATATGACGTTTTTGTGTTGGTGAGTTACGTGCGATGTGTACATGGGGGATAGAGAGCGGATGTTGTGTACTATAGAGAGCGAACGCATTTTTGTGTGTGAGAGTTAATCGTGTGCCACCTGTAAGCATAATCGAACAAGAGAGTTAGTGACGTCACTACGTAAGTTACGTATCACTGACGGTCGAGACGGGTGTTGTCTCCTGATTCCCTCTCTCTCTAAGCGATATGTATTATGGTACGGATAAGAGAGAAAGAAGAGGGAGATTAAGATTTGTCTTCCTTTTATTTTCGATGAGGTTCCCCAGGTTCTATTTACACAGGAATGCCCCAGGATGGGTTGATTTATAAAATCAACACATCCTTTACCTCTAAGGTTGGTCATGGAGGTGCCCGCTGGTTAAACGTAGAGTGGGTCTCTCAGGATGGTATTTTTAAGGGGAAGAGAGGAATGAACCAGGAGTAGGCCAGGTTTTGGGCTGGCGTACTCTTCGTCTGTTAACTGGCCATGGGGGTGCCCACTGGTCAGGTGCCTGCTCGGTGACGCAATTTGATAGTGATAGATATTGAAGGAGAGGAATATGTGACGGGCGACAAGACTGCCTGTTACATCTCCCGCCTATTTCGGAGAGCGAAACACAGTTGAGCGACGGAGACAGAAACAAGTGAAAAACAAGACATCATCTATTTCGATAGAGTGAGTAAATGGCAGTAAACAGCTGATGTGAGTAAATATGAAATGACAATGTGGGAGCTTGCGTGCAGGTTAAATAAAGACATAGATTAACAGTTTAAACAATGTTTAGGCAATACTTTATTTTAGCTGGTAATTTCGCAGTGTATACAGTGAAGACTGAACGGAGACTAATTTGACTGACCTGAACCTAAGCTAGTGGCGAGGTTATTGAAGGAAAAGGAAGTGCAATAAAAATCAGGATGCATACCTGCATTGCATTGCTAGCTGAACCTTCAACACTAATCTAAAAAGAGAAACTAACGGAACTCCGAAAAGAGATAATATTTTGAAAGTTATTTTAGAGAAATAATATTTGAATTTACTAGAATTTGATATCTAATCTAGAGATAAAATTATTAATGAAATTAACATAAAATATTAATAATTATAACAGGTGGTCACCACATATACCCCCCTGCTAGTGATTGACTCGATAAAGAATATGATTAGGAAAATCCTGCTTGGAAACGTTCAGTGAATCGAACGCGTCTGCCAGATCGACTTTTCTTCGTTGATGGAAGATCTTCTACAGGAATCTCGGTTGCTGCTCGTGTATCCTCCAAATCCGGTTGCCTAGTTGGAACTTCTTCTTGAGAAATCTCTTCAGAGATTGTGTAGGCTGGTTTCAGTCTGTCAATGCTAACCGTGACAATCTTGCCGTTGATTTGTAGGTCAAAAGTCTTGTCATTTCGGTTGTTGACAGTGTAGGGTCCATCGTAGGGCATGTCGAACAAACCTCCAGGTTTGTCGCGACGTAGGAAAACTTGGTTGGTGGTGGCGAGATCCTTGAAGATGAAAGGCTTGTGTTTGTTGTGCCTTGTGCCTCCTACGGGACTTAGGTCGTGGAAGAACTTCCTAATTTGCTTCACGAAGTCTGATGTTTCATTAGGTTGTTGCAATTTTGACTTAGGTGCCAAAAATTCTCCAGGTAGTCGCAGGCTTTCTCCATACAGAAGTTCTGCGACAGTTCCCTTGAAATCTTCACGCCAAGCTGCTCTGAGACCAAGTAAAATGATGGGTAGAGTCTCAGTCCATGATTCGTCAGCGTGACATCTGATAGCTGCTTTCAGCGAGCGGTGGAAACGTTCGATCATTCCATTAGAAGCTGGATGATAAGCAGTCGTTCGTAGGTGCTTAGTTCCAAGAAGATTATTCAGTTCCTTGAATAATTGGGACTCGAATTGTCGTCCTTGGTCGCTGGTAATCCGAAGTGGTGTCCCGAACCTCGCTATCCAATTTGTAAAAATTGATTTAGCGACTGTGGGTGCTGAGATGTCCTCAACTGGAATCGCTTCAGGCCAGCGTGAGAATCTGTCGATGATTGTGAGACAGTGCTGATAACCTCGTGAATGAGGTAAAGGTCCAACGAGGTCGACGTGGATATGCTCGAACCTTGATGTTGGTGGGATGAAAGTTCCAACCGGAGCTGAAACATGTCGCGAAACCTTTGCTTTCTGGCAAGCGATGCAAGCTCTGGCCCATTTTTTACAGTCCGCCTTGATAGATGGCCAAACGAAACGTTGCGTGACCAATCTGACGGTGGCTTTGATTCCTGGGTGTGAGAGCTGATGGAGCGAGTTGAAAACTGCTTGGCGAAAAGGTTGAGTGACGAACGGCCTTGCTGTGCTCGTGGAAACGTCACAGTACAGAGCTACATCTGTCTCTGGGACGTGAATTTTTCTAAGCTGCAATCTGGTGCCTGGTTGGAGATACCTTTTCAACTCTTCATCAAGAGTCTGGGATTCTGCTAGAGCGTTGAAGTTGATGGAACTTGCGACTTCCTCAATGCGAGAGAGAGCATCTGCGACGACGTTTTTGCTACCTGAAACATGCCGAATATTAGTAGAGAATTGACCGATGAATTCGAGCTGCCGGAAGTGTCGAGGGTCGCATTTGCTAGACTTCTGCTGAAATGCGAAAGTTATGGGTTTATGATCAGTGAAGATCATAAAATCTCGCCCTTCGACCATGTGCCGAAAATATTTTACGGCTTTGTAAATTGCTAGCAATTCTCTGCTGTAAGCGCCGTATTTTTGCTGGGCTGGACTCAGTTTTTTTGAGAAAAATCCCAGTGGTTCCCATTTTCCTTCTACGTGTTGCTGCAAAGCTGCGCCGATCGCGAAATCCGATGCATCTGTGAAGATGGCCAGTGGTGCCTCTGATGCAGGGTGGACTAAAAGTACCGCTTTGGCGAAACTTGTTTTGCAGTCCTCAAAAGCCTTCATAGCTTCTGGGTTCCAGGGAATGGGTGCCTTTCCTCGAATTTTTCCTCTCAGAAGATCGTTGAGAGGTGCCTGTTGTGAAGCTGCCATGGGGATACTGAGCCTGTAAAAATTTAATATTCCGAGGAATTGCCTTAATTGTTTTGCTGTCTTGGGTTGAGGAAAATTAAGGATGGCTTGGATCTTTTCTGGTAGAGGTTTGATGCCCTTCTCAGATACCTCATACCCGAGAAACCTCACCGACGATTCTCCCCAGGAACATTTTGCAGGGTTGATTAGAACGCCGTAGGTCTTGAGGCGATCAAAGATTTGACGGAGATGCTGCTCGTGTTCTTCGGTTGAAGATGATGCTACCAGGATGTCATCGATGTAAACATATGTGAAGTCCAGGCCCCTGAGTACTTCATCTATGAATCTCTGGTATGTTTGAGCAGCATTGCACAAACCAAAAGGCATATATATGTATTCGAAGAGTCCAAATGGCGTTGTTACAGCCGTTTTTGGAACATCTTCTTCGGCGACTGGAATTTGGTGGAAGGCCCTGACAAGATCTATAGTCGAGAAAATTTTCTTACCATGAAGCGTGTGTGAAAAATCATGTATGTGAGGCAATGGGTACTTATCGGGGATAGTCCTCTCATTTAACCTCCTGTAGTCTCCACACATACGCCATTCTCCGGCTTTCTTGGGGACCATGTGAAGTGGAGATGCCCAACTGCTCTTTGATGGACGGATGATGGACATACTTATCAGAGACTGGAATTCCGCCTTCGCCTGTAGATATTTTTCTGGGGATAATCGTCGTGGACTTTCTGCTTCGGGTGGACCTGGCGTGGTGTAGATTCGGTGGACTGTAGAATGTGGTGGCTTGGTCTTGGCTCTCGTGGGTTGCGTAATCTCTGGAAATTCCTTCAGAAGCTCGTGCCAAGGAGATGTTCCTGAAACTGCACGGATGCCGAGGAGTTCCTTAGGGCATTCAGAAACTTTTCCTTTGGAAGACAGAGACGTTAAATTGTCTATTAAACACTGATTGCGAATGTCCACTAATGATGCAAAGTGATGCAGAAAGTCAACGCCGATTATAGGCTTGGTCACATCTGCTATCACAAAACGTCACGTAAATGCACGACGAAGTCCGAGATTGAGAGTCAATGTTTCAAAACCGTACGTAGGGATAATCGAACCGTTCGCGGCGTAAAGGTCATAATCAGCCTTTTTTCTACGTCCAGAAACTCGCGAACGCGGGTAAAAACACAAATCGGCACCAGTGTCCACTAAAAACTGCACTTTAGTGTCTTTATCACTCACTAGAAGACGGCGAGATTTGCTCGGAAGGACGCTTGCCGCCATTAACGTCCGGCCAGCGAGTTTTCCGAAAATGAGCAAGGTTTGGTGCATTTTTGTGCTGATGCACCGAATTTTCGGTGGTACCAGCAGATACCATCGCCCCTGTTTTGGCTGCGGCCTCGGGAACGTGAGCGGTAACGCGATTTTCCACGGAAACCTAGATTGCTCCTCGATGAGTGCGCGACTGCTGCGATCTCCTGCCTGAGGGAGTTTTTGACCTCCTCGATGTGCGAGGTCATTGTGAGGGTCATCCTCTGCATCAGGCTTTCTAGATTTTCTGTGCTGCTGTGAGCTTGCACCTCTGCTATTCGTCCTCTCGGAGCCAGGGTTTCGGCGACAACATCTGCAAGCTCTGCCATGTCGTCTAAAGTACTCTGCTGTCTGGTCGCCACGATTGCTTGTATTACTGATGGAAGACGGCTCAACCAAAGCGGGCGAAGAACATCGTCAGGAACGACTGTTCCTGCGAGAGATCTAAGGTGGCGCAAGAATTGGGACGGCTTGCGATCGCCGATTTCCTCATGCTCGAGGAGAC
>UCOH01012424.1:58529-78237 GCA_900474275.1 Synergus japonicus | reverse complement strand
TTATTATTATTATTATTATTATTATTATTATTAATAATATTATTATTCCCATATTATTACTATTTAGGACCGTAGAAACGTAAAATAGTGATTTTTCGTTAATATCACAATTTTTTAACTCGATATCTTATTTATAACAAAAGTATTAAAAAATGTCGGTAAGGTAGAAATCAACAAGTAACATAAATTATAAATTTTTCAGTTCAGTGAATGGAAATTTTAATTTAACATTAAATTTATATTAATTAATATTAATCTTACATTATTTAATTTATAATTTATGTAATTTAACATAAAATTGATACAACATTTTTTTTTATTAGAAAAAAATACAGACCTCTTTTTGTTGATCATTGAAGCCAAAGACATTATCATCGATGTTGTAAAATTGTGATAAGAGTCGAGTCTGACGACTAACATGTGTTTTCAAGAAACGAGATCCGACACATAAGCTCATTTTGTTGATTCACTAAACTATTACCGAATTGAATTTAAATCTAATTGACCCTACCTATAATGAACTCGAACTTTTTCGTTGACTTTGTCCTTTTATAAAAAAGAAAAATAATAATTTTTTATTTATTTTTAAAGTCTATGAGAATTTTAGATAATGAATAAGTGTTTTCTTAATAGACTCCTTTCTACGCTAAGTTCCAGACTTGACTAATCTCGCTTGCTGTTTGTCATTAATTCCCCCCCCCCCCAACGCTCGTCATAATTGACTTACACTTCCATTATTTCGCCACTTTTCCCTTTTTAGGTAGCTGAAAATTTCAAACTTTTCCGAACTTTTATGTGGAAAATTATTTTCCATCCGAAAATTTTCGATTCAATCCGGATTTGTATCCGCACTAAACAATTTCATTCCGACCTTATCCGAAGGAAGTTTTCAACCCAAATTAATCCGGGATCTATTCAAAATTAATACGAATGAAAGGAGGCAATCCGAATTAATCGGGATTAATCCGAACTTTCAATCCGAATGAATTCAAATGAATCCGGTCTATCCGAACCAATCAGCAATAATCCGAATGATTCCGGTCTTTCTGAATTAATCCGGTCTATCCGAATGAATCAGAATTAATTCGAACTTTCAATCCGAATGAATCCGAATCATTCCGATTTATGCGAATCAATCCAAATTATTCAGAAAAATTCTGATAACTTCGGATTCATTCGGATTGACCGGATTTATTCCGATTTAATCCGATGAAAGTTTTAAATCCGAATTAATCCGAAGTTCGTTGAAAACCAACCAGATGAAATCCAGGCAATCCGAATTAATCAGAATTAATTCAACTAAATCCGTTTCATCCGGATGAATCCGAATTTTAAGGAATAAATCGGATTGATTCGGATAGACCTGATTAATTCGGATTGAATCGGATAGATCGGTTTCATTCTGATTGAAAGTTCGGATTGATTCAAATTGTTGATCCGATTGATCAGAATTTTCAATCCGTTTGAATTCGAACGAATCTGGCCTATCCGAACCAATCAGAATTAATCCGAATGATTCCGGGCATTCTGAATGAATCCGGCCTATCCGAATCGATCAGAATTAATCCGAATGATTTCAGTCAATCTGAATCAATTTGACTTTTAATCCGTTTTAATCAGAATTTATCCGAACTTTCAACTACAACGATTTCGGTCAATTTGAATGAATCCGAATTGAACATTTTGATTCCGAAGGAAGTTTTTTATCCGAATTAAGCCGAAGTTCATTTAAAATCTATCTGAATAAATCAGAATTAATCCGAGCTTTTTGGAATTATTCGGATTGTTTCGGATTGACCAAATTAATTCGCATCCATTCGGATTGGAAATTCTGATTGCCAGATTCATTCATCAATCTGAATGAATCCGGTCTGTCCGAATCAATCCGAATGATTCTTAAAAATTCGAATAAATTCGGATTCATTCGGATAGGTTGATTCCGATAGACGGATTCATTCTGATTCGTTCGGCTTGACCAGATTCGCTCGTATTCATTCAGAATCATCGGAATCAATCGTATTAATTCGGATTAGTTCGGATAGACCGTGTTTATGCGGATTGATTCGGATTGACCGGAAGCATTCGTATTAAAAGTTCAGAGTAATTCTGATTAATTCGGATTGAACGGATTCATTCGGGTTATAAGTTTAGATTAGTTTTGGATACATTAGGTTTGGATACAAATTACGGAATGATTCGAAAAATACTTAATTAGTTCAGATTGAATTTCAATCCGAATAAGTTTTCACTTAGGCAATCAACCACAAAAATTTAAAATAATTATTTCCCTTCATTAATTCAACTAGAATAATTCAAGGGGTCATATAAAGTCACAGAAAGTCACTACTCTCCTCCCCCCTAATCTAAAAAAATTGTACTCCAAAATTTTCTTTATAAATATGATTTTTTCAGATTCTTTTACTTTCAAATGCTTCAAATTTTCGCGTTTTCAGTGCTGACATCATCACCCGGTCTCAATTTTTTCTGCTTTCAATAAAATGTTGGCAGCACTGAGCATCGAAATGCAGTAAACTTCACCTCAGAATCGCGCGAACCGTCAAGCAGAAAACACGTGTTGTTCCAAAAATCGAAAAATCCTGTTTACAATAATGTTGTACTAAAAAAGATCCTTGAAGGAAAAGTTTAATTTTCTGTGAGTGAAAGATCTTTCCAAGATGAGTACGATTTTGGAAAAAATTACGGCGATCGAGGCCGAGGTAATCACTCTTTTTATTACAGTCTGCTAAGTATCTGGGCAAAATTTACCGCTTTTAGTTTTATTACCTTTACGTAATGTACTAATGTATTGAAATTTATCCTTAATCTATCCTTCATTATAATATAGTTAATTGATTTAATTAGCTGTTTACTTAAACAGCTAATAATTAACCAAAGGCATTTTTTATTGTAATAATTGACGAAGTCACAAAATCTACTTCCCAAAAAGCATACTTGTATATCGGGTTGCTATCCTACAGGGATTAATTATTAATTCCTGCATATGTTGTTAATAATAATAATTTATTAATTATTATTATTATTATTATTAATAATGTATAATAGAATCAAATATTTATTTAATTAATTATGTTTTATAATATATATTATTTTGTTTAAGGCCGTTGGACCCAAGTGGGCAGCTCAAAATTCCATTCTCCATTTTCCTCAACGAAATTTATAGATAAATATTTTTTTGCTCTGTAGCGCTAATCTTTTTTCAAATATAATACTGAATACAGAGCGGAAAAATATTCAACTTCGATACTTTTTGCGTAAAACGAAGAATTCAAAATCTAACTTCAAAATTGAATATTTTTATTTTACTTGAAAAATATTTGAACTAGATGCTTTCACGCTCTATATACATAATTCTAGTTAAAAATTGATGAATTCTAAAGACGGAAAAAATTCCAAATTTAATATTTGTTGAGTAAAATGAAGAAATCGAATTTTTAGATTAGAACTTGGCTCCTTAATAATTATTATTAATCCTATATATTGTGTAACTAATTATTTTTCTGGAAGCCCGAAAAAAAGATGTTTGAGAAAATTTTTCTGATACAAAACTTTATTTTAGATGGCCCGAACGCAAAAAAACAAAGCCACCTCTGGCCATTTGGGTTTGCTGAAAGCAAAACTCGCCAAATTGAGACGAGAGCTCATTACACCAAAAGGAGGCGGCGGGGGAGGAGAACAAGGTTTCGAAGTCGCGAAAACTGGTGATGCTAGAATAGGTTTTGTAGGTGAGAATGTTTTTTTTTAATTTATAGAAAAATATCTTTTTCCTAATGTATGAAAGTCAAAATTTTGAAAAATGGGGCGAAAGCAAAGAAAATACGTATTTTTATGTAAATTTTGTTTTGTTTTTGTTTTTTTATTTTTATGTTTTATTTCATAAAACACCATTTTGAACTTTTCAAAATTTTGAGTTTTCGTTGTCTTGAAAACTTTTACTCATTTGAAATTTTTTAAAATCTATTTTAAAACCTCTCTTAATGGATTTCAAAATATTTTAAGGAATTTTTAGTAATTTTAAAGAATTTCAAATGATTTTACGAAATTTATTTCGATTTTGAAGAACATTAAAAAATTTTAGGAAAGTTATTACGGTTTTTTGATATTCTAAAATATTTCAATAGACTTGGTAAGATTTCATTGAATTTTTGAGAATTTTGAGAGATTTCATGTTATTTTAATGAATTTTATGAAATTTCACGAACTATAGGAGTAAATTAAAAATCTAAATGAAAAATCTTATTTCAGGTTTTCCATCTGTCGGAAAATCAACGCTTTTAAGCACCCTGGCCGGAGTTTATTCAGAAGTGGCAGCCTATGAATTCACAACACTGACAACAGTTCCCGGATGCATAAAATATAAAGGAGCAAAAATCCAGGTCAATAGAATAATTATAAAACAACAATTTTAAAAAAATTTTTAAACATTTTAAAGTATTTCAAGGGTTTTTGAAACCGTTTAAATATTCTGAAAGCTCTGAAAGAAATTTACAATATCCTAAAATCCTTTGAATTTTTTTTTTTAATTCATTGATTCTCTGAAATCACTTCAAGCCTTAAAGATATTTTTTCGAAATGTTTAAATAATTCTTTCAAATCTTTTAAAACTTTTAAATATTCTGCATTTCCTAAAATGTCACAAGCAAAAATTGCATAAAGAAAAAATAAGTATATTTTTAACTGATAATTTATATTTCTTTTAGTTACTCGATCTTCCCGGTATTATTGAGGGAGCGAAAGACGGAAAAGGAAGAGGAAGGCAAGTAATAGCAGTCGCGAGAACTTGCAGTCTAATTTTTATTGTCCTCGACGTTTTGAAACCTTTGGGACACAAACGACTCATCGAACACGAGCTTGAAGGATTTGGGCTTCGATTGAACAAACAGCCGCCTAATATCACGTTTAGAAAAAAAGATAAAGGCGGAATTAATCTTCAAACTGTGGTAAGTATCCCAGGAGAGTTAATTTAATAATTAATCCAATAATTGTTATTATATTTTTACAATTACCACCTTTACGAGTTGAATGAAAATTGTAAACAATTCGTTTACCTGTGAATTTTCTTTTAGTGTCCCCAAACCGAACTCGACCTTGACACTGTGAAATCAATTCTTTCCGAGTACAGAATCCACAATGCGGATATTACTTTAAGATACGATGCAACATCGGATGATTTAATTGACGTTATTGAGGGAAATCGAGTTTATATCCCTTGCATTTATCTACTTAACAAAATAGGTAATTTTAAAAAAATATTAATTAAATTATTTAGAAAGTGTGACTTTCTTTTGTCTAATTTCATTTGTCTAATTTTTCTATGCGAATTACTTTCAGATCAAATTAGCATCGAGGAATTAGACGTCATTTATAAAATACCTCACTGTGTTCCGATTTCTGCGCATCACAAATGGAACTACGACGATTTACTCGAAAAAATGTGGGATTACTTAAAACTTGTTAGAATGTGAGTATTTTTCTAAAATTTGCTCTTACTTATAATATAATATAATATAATATAATATAAAACAATCTCATAATAAAATTATAAAGAATTTCCAGGTATTCTTGGAAATTCACTGGTTTTTTTAATGACTTTAGAAGATTTACAATAATTTTAAACGATTTTAAGAGGTTTCTAAGAATTTAAAGGGATTACAAGAGATTTTTATAATATTTAAAATATTTAGTGGAATTTTAAAGGACTTCATGAAATTTTAAGAGATTTTTAAGAAAGTTTAGGGAATTTAAAGAATTGTAAGGAATTTTAAAGTTCTATCTGGACTTTTAAATGTTTAAAAGTGATTTTAAGAGATTTTAAGGGTCCTCATGGAATTTTAAAGTATTTGGAAGATTTTAGTGATTTATAAAAGCTTGTGTAGAATTTTAAAAAATTGGAAATTGAAAAATTGAATCTTGTGGTCACCCTCGAATAATAATTAATAATGTAAGTAATGTGATTTTATTAAAAGTTGAATATTTATTTATTTATTTACATTTTTCAGTTACACGAAGCCCAAAGGTCAGCTTCCGGATTATAGTTCTCCAGTCGTTTTGAACACAGAGAGAAGAACTGTGGAAGATTTTTGCAACAAGCTTCATCGAACTATCGCAAAAGAATTCAAATAGTAAGTCATTGAATTTGAAAAAATCTCAAGAATTGATTAGTTCAGTGTTGTCGATAATCTTAAATTATCTTCTTAAAAAATATTACAAGATTAATAAAATAATAAATTTTAATTTCAGCGCACTGGTTTGGGGGTCATCGGTGAAGCACATGCCTCAAAAAGTGGGAAAGGATCACGTCTTGTGCGACGAAGACGTTGTACAAATTGTCAAGAAAGTGTAACTTTATCTATACAATTTATATTTTTACTGTCAAGCTCAATCTGCTTTGCAAAGAAAATGGAAAATCGTCTCTTTGAAAACATCAATAATAATGATAATAATAATATTAATAATAATAATAAAAATAAGTACTGGTTAAATTCTCTTTATAAAAATTTTCTCTTTATTGTTTATTAAAAATTATCTTATAAAAATTCCCTACTGAACCAAATTCTAACGTCAAAATTTCGTTTTGCAAGAAAAATAATAAAATGAGGCATTTTTTCGCTCTGTGTCCATAATTATATTTAAAAAGTAAATACAGCTATAGAGCGAAGCAATATTTAATTGTAATATTTGTTGAGTAAAATGAGGAAACTAAATTTTTTTACAAAGATTTCAGTACGTATTCTCTTCGTTGCTGGTCCAAGAGTTTCTCCAAGTGGTCGCATCTTTTTTTCGCCTCTGTCGTTTCCTGGATGAGATTTTTTATCGACAGGTCCTTCTGGGTAATTATCAATTTTATTCTGGAAATTTTAAAAAGAAATTGTTTAGAATTTCAGCAAATTGAAATCCACGAAAATAAAAAATCAACTAAAGGAGCAACAACAATTTTTTAAATCATTTGAAAGTCTAAAAATATCAAAACTATTTGAAATCACGTGAAATTTTTAAAAATATTTTAAGGTAAATAAATATCTAATTAAGTACCTGCTGTATAATTGCGTCATAAGTGCGTCTCTGCTCGAATTATTTTCAGTCAGTTCTCGATAAAGTGACGCAATTTTATCTTCTAATTCTCTCTTCTCAGATTCGATTTCTTGTCTAACTACTTTTTTCGCATTGTCTCTTTCCACTGTCAACGTTTCTAAGGACTAAATAAAATCATTTTAATTACTCTGCATAATTGATTAATCAATTACTCTACACAATTAATTAATTAGGTAATTAATTAAATAATAATTGATTAGGCGATTAATTATTTGAATAATAAATTAGGCATTTAATTGAATGATTTATTTAAAAAAATAAATATAAATATTTCCTTACTTTTCTGGCATTCTGCAAATCAATAATCCGTTGCTGTAAAATATTTTCAGTCCTTTCCAAACGGCTTTCCACAGTTTCGAGTCTTTCTTGAGCAGAAGCGAATTTTGCTTTTACGGCTTGTTCGTTTTCAGAAATAATTTGTAATTCTGCTTCGTACTTTTCAGTCAAACACCTAAAAAAATTATTTAATTATTAAATTATAAACTCTTTCTTAATTCCGAGAAAAATGATTTAACTCATTTTTTTGACCATTTTTGCATCACTTTTGAAATATGGTTTACATGAAATTATTTGAAATTTTCAAATCTGGTGTACACTTAAAATTCAAGTTATTGTTAATAAGTATTAAATTATAGACACTCAAAAATGCAAGTTATTCAATTTTTAAGATTTTCGAAAGATTTCAGAAGTTTTCAAAAATTTTAAGGGATTAGAAAAATTTAAGAATAAAAAAAATTCAATTCTGAAGAATTTAAAAATATTTTAAACAATTTTAGGGGATTTTCAAGAATTCCCAAGGAATAAAAAAAATTTAATTCGATTTCAATGAGTTAAAATTAATTTCCAATAGTTTAATGAAATTTAGATAAATTAAAAAAAGATATTTATCCTAAATTAAAGTTACCCAAAATATCTAAATTTAAATCTTAGGTGTAATTTAAATACCTTACATTTTCATAATTAATCGAAGATCAAGTGAACGAATTTCATGGAAAAACTACGCACGCTATTCAGGAATTATTATTTAACGATCAATTTCCTTACACCAATTCTAGTAGCAGGTAAATTACTAAAAAATATGAAAAGATATTAGAAATTCAAATTCTTTTATATTTGTCTATTATAAAATCGCAATAACTGGTAAGATACCTTGAAATTTCTGAAAATCACAATATAGAGAGAAAAATGAAAGTGAAAAGTCGGAATTTTGAGATTATATTCAAATTCTTAGTTTAACACAAAAAATATTTAAATTATATGTTTTTTCGCTCTGTACACATATTTCTATTTCAAAAAATATTAGTGCTACAGTGCGAAAATATATTTATTGATAATATTTATCGAGCAAAGTGAGGAAATGTAATTTTTAAATTAGAACTTGGAACCAACAGCCTTAAAATTGATTAAATATCTTTAAATTTCAAATTTTAAATACCGTAATTTATTTTCTGAGGTTTTTTGCAGATTTGCCTTCATATTCCTAGATTCTTTTTCCAAACGTTCAATCGCCAATTCTATTTGTCGATCCCTTTCTCGATTGCAATCATCTTTTATTCTCGCTTCTGCCATTTCTAACTTTATATTAAATTGTCTTTGTTGATTTTCCGTCCAAACTTCCTGTTCCATTTTTAAGGAATTTCGTAGGGACTCTAATTCACTTCGATGTCTTTGGATCATGGCTTCCATTTTTTCCTTTAAAATTAAAGTAATTAAAGTAATTTAAAAATTTAAGAAAATTTAATAATCTTCATATTGATTTTTAAAATAAGACTAAATTTGAAATTGAGAATTTTACGTTAAACTCAGAAGTCACTCGACGAATTTCTTCATCACGTTCTGCGTCCCTTTTTATCTGCTCGTGAGAAAATTTCTCCTTTTCTCGCTGCAGTTCCTCGAAAAATTTTCTTTGCTTTTCATCAAAAAGTGTTTCTTGCTCGTTCAAATTTGCTTCGTACCTTAAATTTGTAAATTTAAAAAAATTAGAAACGTTAAGAAATTTAAAAAAGGATCGAACTTTGTTATAAAATAAAAAGTAAAAATTCGAAAGCGTTTAAATTTAAACTTTAACTTTCAATTCAATTTTAATTGGTAAATAATAAATAAACCTAGAACGAAGAAGTTCTTTTTCTTCACTAAGGAGTTTTTCGTGGCTTTCGGTTAATTCGATTCGAAGTTGTTCTAATTGATGATTCGCTCGACGAATTGCTCGAAGATCCATATTTTGAAGTTCTTCCATGTGAACACTTCTGAGATTTTGAATTTCCAATTGATGCTGTTCTGTCATATTTCGCAATTCTGGTTCCAATCCTTTCACAGTCATTTCCTAAAATAGCAAATAATCATTTATTATAAGTAAATTACAATAAATAAATTATTATTAATAAATTACAGTTTAAATCAAATTTTTTAAACAAATATTTCAATATTTAAGGGCTTTGGATAAATTTCTATCCTCAAAATTCAATTTCCTCATTTTGATCAACAGATATTAGAAATAAATATTTTTTCGCTCTGTTCAATTTAATATTGAAATAAAAATATGCGAATAGAGCGAAAAAATATTTAATTACAATATTTTTACAGTAAAATGAAGAATTCGAATATTTAGGTAAGAATTTACGTCCAAAAAAAATTGTGTAGAATTTTACAGACTATAAAAAGTATTCGAACTTTTTATAGATTTTGCGAAATTTACAGAGATTTAAAATTTCTCTTTTAGGAATTATAAAAGTTTAGTCGAATTTAATGGATTATTAGAGATTAAGAGTTCACAAAAATGAAAAAAAATTAATAAATTTACACCTTAATCTTATTCGTTTTCGCCTCTAACCATCGTTCTCTTCTAATTTTTTCAGAAGCTGCACAAAGTTCCTTAGCTCGTTGCAATTCCACCGAATGTCTCTCAATAACAACTTTAATTTCTCTTTGATGTTTCGCTTCCATTTCTTTAATCCTTTGCGTCAAAGCGTTACATTTTTCTGTTAAATCCTTTTTTTCCGATAACAACTGCTCTATAAATTTTTGGTGGCGTTTAACGACTCCCTGGTATTTAGATTTTTGAGCCTGAAGAGCCAAAACGTGTTCTTTTCGCTGGGATTCGAGTTTCTCAAAAGCGGTGTTTCTCTCCGTCCTTAATTCCTTTTTCAAAAAATTCAGAGTCGCTTCTTTTTCCTCTAATTGAAGGCGAGCCGTTTCTAAATTGTCTTGTAATTGTGAGTGTGGAATATTTCTTGAGACTACGTTTCTGTATTAAATAAAAATTAAAAATCTTTAATTATTTATCAATTTAATTTAATTAATTATCTAAAATTAATGTTGGATCTAATTTTATATAATCTAGAGAAAATTAAAGGAATTTCTAATATTTTTCCATAATTTTTAGTAATTTACCTGCTACTAGAATTGCTGTATGAAAATTGATCGTTAGATAATAATTCCTGAATAGCGTGCGTAGTTTTTCCACCAGATTCGTTCACTTGATCTTCAATTAATAAAAAAAATGAAAGGTATTTAAATTACACCTAAGAGGTCTGAATATTAAATTCAAAAAATTTCTAGGAGTTTGAAAGGATTTCAAAAGATTTTAAATTCTACACTATTCCTTAAAATTTCTAAAAATCTATTGATAACTTCCGAAATCTCTTGAAATTTGATTGAAAAACTTTGAAAATTTTTAAGAATTTGAAAAGTTTTGAGATATTTTGAATTCTGAGATCTTGAAATCTTTCAAAACTCTTAAAAAACTTTCAAAATCTTCTAAACTCCATCGCAATCTTTAGAAATCCCTTTATTTTTTTTAACTTTTAAAATTTTTTTTAAACTTTTTAATTTATCTAATTCATTAAATTATTGGAAATTACTTTTAACTCAATAAAATCTAATTACATTCTTCCTATTCCTTGGGAATTCTTAAAAATCCCTTAAAATTGTGTAAAATATTTTAAAACTCCTCAGAATCGAACTTTTTTTAATCTTAAATTTATCCAAGCTCTTAAAATTCTTGGAAACTTGTGAAATCTTTTGAAACTCCTCCCAATCTCAAAATTTCTCTTTTTAATTCCTCACAATATTTTTAAAAATTTAATTCACCTTTAATCTTTAAAATTTCTGTAAATCTCTTTATATCTTCTGATTTAATCTCTTTAAATTTTTCTTGAAAACCCTTGAAATCTTTCAAAATCTTAAAAATTTAGCAACATCTATTTGTGAGCGTTTAAAATTTAAGATTTATAAATAATCACTGGAATTTTGGGTGTACATCAGATTGGAAAATTTCAAAATATTTCATGTGTATCAGATTTCAAAAGTGTTCGAAAACTCCTAAAAAAAGCATAACGTAACAAATCGACCTTTATTTTTTCTTTTTAATAAAAGAAATTTCTGACCATATTTTGGAACTTCTTGTTCTAGTGTTCCCAAAAAATCCATAATATCTTCATAAGTTCTTCCACTGGAACTACAATTATTAACGGAAATATCTTTCTCTGGTTGGACCTAAAAAAGAGATATAGAAATTTTAATACATATCTTCAATTCGGCTTAAAATAAAAATAATTAAGAAAAAATATTTACTTGACTTTGATATTTAATAGGCACAGTTTCTAAATTCTCTTTGTTTAAAATTAAGGACCGATCACTCATATTTTGTTCCAAATCATTAATCATCGTACAAAGTTGTTCGAAAGAACAAGAATTCGGTTCAATCACATTTTGATTGAAATCATTAGCTGGTTTCGTTAATTCCTTTTGAATTTTTTTAAACATTTCCATTGTCTGATTATCACTTTCGAGGTTCTTTAAATTTGGTTCGGACGGTTTTAGCTTTTTCGAACAAATTGGTGGTTTTGTTATTAATTTAGGATGCACTATATTAACCATTGTGTTCATTATTTTATATTCTATTATTTAATATTATCATTAAACAATTATTATTTAATTAAATAATTAAATAACTTATTTTAGACCACAAAGAATAAGTTTTTCGTCATTATAGGTTCAGTTCTACTCTGGAAAAAATTTAATTTAGATTGCAGGAAGTTGGTTGCTATAGAAACAAAAGGGGTTGATTTCTGTAATCTTTCAACTTTTATTTGAATTCAGAGGCAATTAAGTCATTATATCGATTTATAGGTGGCTAGAATTTATTATTTATTTGGACATATTTGAAAATTTTGATTTTTTATGGCTGTTGAATCCAAGTTTATTTATCCAAGTTTAGTTTATTTATTTTTAAAATTCTTTTTAATTTCTCACCGGAATTCGAATAATTTTTGTAAAATCTGATTCGCTGAATAAAAAAATCAAAAAATCGGTTAGAACATTTTTATTTTTCAAAATATAAGACATAATTAAAGTAATTGGAATATAAAATTCTTAATCCATTCGAGTTTTCACCATTCTAGTTGTAACCTTGTCTTTTTCTCTGCAACAAAAATAAAAATACAGGGATTAATTATAAATTCCTAAGGATAAAGTTAAATAATTTCTAAAAGAAAAATTTTTATTAACTAATTTTCAAATCGCAAATAATAATCGTAATTTCAGAAATTTTATAATTTTGAATCTAAATAAAAATCTTTGGAAACAAAAATATCACAAAATCTTTTAAAAATCAAAAATAACTTTTGAAATTTTTAAAAATTCTACGAGGAATATTAAAACTTTTTGAAATCATTTTAAAAATGTCAAAATTTCTTTAAATTCTTATGAGCTTCTTAAAATCCTTTACAATTCCACGAAAAACTTTAAAATCACTTAAAATACGTACAAATCTCTTGAAATTTCTTAAAATTCTACAAAATCTTTTAAATATCATAAAAATCTCTTGTAATATCTTTAAATTCCTAGAAATCTCATAAAATTCGTTAAAAATATTGAAAATCTCTTCAAATTATTAGAAATCCAGAGAATCCTAAAGAATACTTGGCAATTTGTTACAATCCTTCAAAATCCTTAATAAAAATCCTTACATAACGTGGACAATTGCTCCCCAACCGGAAGCAGCATCTCGATCACAGGCGTTGACCAAAGCCTGGCTGATGGTTTCAAAAAGGTCATCAGGTTCCAAATTTGGTTCGTAAAGAGCTTCGCACATTCCGTAGAGCTGCTCCGAGCATCCGCCTCCAACGACGAAGTCATTTGGCACATTAAGACAACCAATCAGATCCATATTGCAGACAAAAGGTTCAAAAGTGACTGGATCCAGTCCAGCAATCATGGGCTCGACGAAATAAGGACCAAATCTCCTTTCGTAGAGTAGATTAGAAACCATCGAAGCAAAAGTTTTTGGATGGACTCTTCTGTTCTCTTTTAGTTCGTATAAATTCAATCTAAAACGCAGTCTTTCCATGACAGTTTGACTGTCAGTTACGAGACCAGGAAGTCCAACATACATGTGTGGACCCATTTCGTAGATCTTTTGCATATCCGTAGCCAGAGTCTGGAGCTGAATTCCGAATCTTCGATCCGCGGCAATTGCTACGCAATTCTTTCCCTTCATTGCTATCATGGCACCTCCATTGTAAGTGAGGATACTCTGGAAAATAAATTCATGAATTAATCTTCAGTTTAAAACGTTTTATATCGAAAATAAATTCTTGTAGTCTAGAAATTTGAAGTATAATTCTCTCTTGAAGAGGTTTATAAAATTTCAGATATCAAGACGTCGGAAAGAATTGCAAGAGATTATAGGAGATTTTTTTAGAATTAAAAAAATATATAAATAAATTCTAGATTTTCAAGTAGTTCGAAAACAATTTTCAGTGTTTCACGGGATATTTAATAATATTAAAGAATTTTAGAGAAATTCTTTTAAATTCCATGAAATCCTTTCAAATTAAAAAAAAATCTTTTGTTATCCTTTACAATTCCACCAAATTCTATAAATTCCTTGAAATCCCTGAAATCTTTTAATATTTATTGATATATTTAATAAAGGATCGTGAAAGCTCCTGAATATTCTTAAATTCTGTGGAACTGTTTTAAAATCCTTTGAAATTTGTTGGTATCATTAAAAATACCTTGAAATACTTAAAAACTATTTTTATTTTTTTCTAATTCCTTAAAAATGCCTCAAAATTATTATAAATCTTTTCAAATTCTCTAAAAAGTTTTTCTTCATCGTAGAATTTCAAAAAGTCTCTCAAAATTCCTTTAAAAAAAAACATTTTTTGGAATCCCTGAAAAAGAAATATACAAAATCCATTAAAATTTCCAAGTCTCTTGGAATATTCTAAAAATCGATGAAAATGTTTTAAATTCTTTAAAATATCTTAAAATTCTTTAAATTATCAGAAAACTTTTTAAATTATTTTATAAAATTTTTTTAAGGGTGTGGGACCCAAGTGTTAAGCTCAAAGTTTTGTTCTTCATTTTACTCAACGAAAATTATAGATAAATATTTTTTCGCTCTGCAGCGCTAATCTTATTTCAAATGTAAGATTGCGTAAAGAGCGAAAAAATATTTAATTTCGATAATCTTTGCATAAAACGAAGAATTCAAAATCTAACTTCAAAATTCAATATTTTTAATTTACTTCAAAATATTTGAATTCGATATTTTCTCGCTCTGTGTGCGTAATTCTAGTTACAAATTAATTAATTCTACAGAGGGAAATAATTCAAATTTTAATATTTGCTAAGTAAAATGAAGAAATCGAATTTTTAGATTGGAACTTGGCTTCAACACTTATATTTTCTCAAAATCTATAAGTAGTTCAAATATCTTTTGGTAGCCCTTAAAATTCCACGAAATTTCTTTAAAATTATGAAAATCTCCTTAAATTCCTTAAAATCAATTAAAATTCCTTGAAAATCATTTAAAATTCCTTTAAAAAACATTTAAAATAAATAATTCAATAAAATGACTTAAAATTCCTAAAAGTCCGTTGAAATCTTTTAAAAATCCAGGCAAACTTTATAAATTCCTAAAAATCTCGCAAAATTTCTAAGTCTCTTGAAATCTTAAAAATAAAATAAAAATCCACAAAAACGATTAAAATTATTAAAATTCCCTTAAATTCTGCGAAAAACTTTGTAATTTCTCAAAAATAAAATTTTAATCTCTGAAAATTTTGCAAAATATTTTAGTGACCCTCAAAATCGAAAAGCCCTCAAAAAATTTTTGTTATTCGTAAAAATCTCTTGAAATTTTGTAAATTCTCGAAAATCCCTTAAAAACTTTTTTTAAAAGGAAATTTGAAGCGTTTTCGTGGAATTTCGGTTAAATTCAACGAAATCGGTTAAAAACAATTGAAAATAATATAAAATCGTGACACCTTTATGTATTTTATAACCTCAATACAAAGACAAAACTGCAAATTTCAAAAAGTAAAAAATAGTTCCCTTCTCTTTAGATATTTTCAAGATTAAGGGTTTAGAATAAAAAGAGGGTAGCAAAAATAGGAACAATTTAATTTTTCTGAGGATTAAACAGCAATTTTGATGAAAAAAAGATGCATTGTCATCTAAGAATTGACACTGTCATAACCTTTAAATGGTCAACTTATCGTTTATTCTAAGCATGCGAGTCTAATAAATTCTTTAATAAAATTATTAAATACCAACAATTAATACCACAATTTATTAACATTACTTACCATTTTGACTGCTTGATGTAATCAATAATTCAATAATTCAAACTCCAAAAGCTTCCAAACTTCACAAGCGGCAAAAATTAACAAAAATTGTTTAACGATACCAGCGAACTCTATAATCGATAATCGGCATGTTGATATAGTAGATTTTATGCAGAACTCTGTATTATCGACTATATTTTTGATGATAAAGTATATCATCAAAAATATATTATAAAAGCTTATTATAAATAAGTGTTCATCCCTGACGGAAGGTTCGGATTGAAATTCATTCCGAACCAATCCGAAAATTTCCAAATCATTCCGGAATTTGTGTCCGAAACAAACAGTTTCATTCCGATCTAATCCGAAGGATGTTTTCAATCCTTTTTAATCCTTTTTAATCTGTGTGTCAACTCCAAATTGAATCTGAATGAATCCGAAGCTTACCTTTTAATCATTTTTAATCCGTGGCCTCTAATCCGAATGAATCCGAAATCTATCCGAATACACTTTTTAATCCGTACTTCCAATCTAAATGAATCCGAACACACTTTTCAATCCGTACGTCTAATCCGATTGAATCCGAAACTAAACCGATCTCACATTTCAATCCGAACGGTCAATCCGAATGAATCCGAGCCTCATCAAAAAAGGTTTTTTAATCCTTTTTAATTCTTTCCAATCCGTCAGTCTACAAAGTTGAATGCGAATGAATCCGACTTTAAACCGAATGAATCCGATACCAAACTGAATGAATCCGATTTTAATCCGAACAAAGTTTCAATCCGTTACCAACAAAAATTTCACTCCGAATTAATCCGATATTCAATCCGTACACACTTTTCAATCCGTTATCCCAATCCGAATTAATCCGAAATCAATCCGAACGAATTTTAATCCTTTTATATCCGTAGTTCTAAACTAAAGTTACCGTTCAATCCTTTTTAATCCGTGCCCTCAATCCTAATGAATCCGAAATCAATCCGAACTACTTTCAATCCTTTCTAATCCGTAGCTTTAATCAGAATGAATCCGAAATCAATCCGAACTTATTTTCTATCCTTTCCAATCCGAATGAATCCGAAAAAGTTGTGACTAATCACTTAAAAATAAAATTTATATTTAAAAAAATGTAAGTGCAAATATGTCACTGAACAGCATCCTTCACTTTAGATTGGAATCCTTGCTTCGATCTCGGATTAGATCGGATTCATTCGGATTGAAATCCTTCCTTAAACCTCGGATTAGATCTAATACATTCGGATTGAAATCCTTTCTTTGACTTCTGATTAGATCGGTTTCATTCGGATTAAAATTCTTCCTTTAACCTCGGATACAGTCGGATAGAAATTTTGGATGACTTCGGATTCAGACGGATAGAAATCGAGGATAGACCTCGGATTAGGTCGGATTAGAATCCTTTCTTTCATTTCGGATTAAATCGGATAGAAATCCTCAGATCGACCTCGGATTGATTAGGATAGGAATCTTCGATCGGACTTCGGATTAGATCGGAATTAAACTGTTTGCTTCGCATACAAATTTCGGAAAGAAATTGATTCAAAAGGATACATTTTTTTCTATCCGAACCTGCTGCCAGGGATGTTAAATGGAAAATTTCTAAAATTTAATAATTTCAAGTCTTTCAAGAAAAAACAATTACTAAAAATCTTTAGATATCCCTTAAATTTTGCGAAAATCTTTTTTAATCCCTTCAAATTTATTTTAAAAATTTAAACTAGGATCAATTGCGTTTGGAATTCATTAACTTTCCTAAAAATGTTTTGGGATAAAAAATTCTTTAACAATCTTACTTTTTTTGGTGTCCTTTAAAATCCTATTAAATTTTAGAAATTTTCAATTTGATATCACAATAAATGTAGACGTCGCGTGGCTTTGAAAAAAAAAATGTTGATAAGGTAGGGATCGGGTAACCGATTTTGTTCAAATTTACAAGTATTCTTCGTAACATTATAGCTATCGTGTGACGTAGAGAAAATTAAAAAAGCAAATTTTTCTAGAAATTTAATTACAGCTGTTTGTAAAAAAATTCTTCAATTTTTATCAAAATTTTGAGTTTAAAAATTCATAACTTATTAACGCGACATCCAATCAAAAAAATTCTACGTCAAATTTTTGCAATTTGTGAAAAAAATATATATTACACGTAATCGAACCCTCTCTCTCAGTATTTATAGTTGTATTATTATTTTTTTGAGAGTAGAAAATACAGTTTTAAAACTGATAAAATCACTTCACTCAGTACAGCGACACCTATCCGAGTATAACCGTGCCAAGCACTGCTTAACTTCGGTGATCGAATGAGAAGCCTTTAACCATTACATACGTCCAAACGGACATCAGGTTTTATTTAATTTAAGTTTAATCCAAGCTAAAGATTCAATTATTTTGGATGAACTGCCCTTCGAATTAAAAAATTTGAAATAATGTTAATCTAAAAATTTCTAAAATTAAATAATTTCATAATAAGTCTTTCAAAAAAAAAAAAAAAAAATTACTAAAAATCTTTAGATATCCCTTAAATTTTGCGAAAATCTTTTCTAATCCCTTCAAATTTATTTTAAAAATTTAAACTAGGATCAATTGTGTTTGGAATTCATTAACATTCCTAAAAATGTTTTGGGATAAAAAATTCTTTAACAATCATACTATCATTCTAGCAATTTAAAAAGATTGAAGTAATTTAAAAAATAAGGAGTTATAAGGTTTCTAAAAGGACTGAGAAGAAATTTTAGAAATTCAACAGTTTTTACCCGATCCCTACCTTACCGACATTTGTTTCTCTGCAACGCTACGTCCACATGTATTGAGATATTAAATTGAAAATATCTAAACTTGAAGCTAAAGCATTCAGGTACGTTTATCTTGTCCTAAATATTGGCATTTAGAAAAAAAAAATTTTCTAAAAATGTAAGACCAGATAAACATACCTTAGTATATTTTCTTTAATTTTATAAATTTTCAATTTGGTATCTCAATAAGTGGAGACGTAGCGTTGCAGAGAAACAAATGTCGGTAAGGTAGGGATCGAGGTACGGATCGGGTAAGTCTTTCAAAAGGCCTTAAAAATCCTGATGAATAAACCTCTTTCGAAATTATTTAAATAAACAATCCCTCTATAATTTCAAAATAAAATCGCTTAAATAAATTCTAAAAAAAAACTTTTTGCAATCCCTGGAAAAGAAATATATACAAAATCCTTTAAAATTTCTAAAAAGTCTCCTGGAATATTTTTAAAATTCGTTAAAATTTATGAAATTCCTCAAAAATCTACGAAAAATTGTATAATTTCTAAAAAAAAATTTGAAATCGGAAAATTTCGCAAAATATATTAAAATTTGAAAAATCTTTTCATAGCTCTAAAATTCGACAAAAATTTTGTTTTATTATTCATAATAAAATTAAAATAAAATTAAAATTCTAAGCTATTATGCAAAGATATTCTTGTATAATAATTTTAAAAACTCAGTCAGTAAAAAAGAAACTAAAAGTCATTCGAAGAATAAAGTCGATAAGTAGGTTTCCTAGTGCTAAGAAATTTGAATTTTCCCGCCCTGGTGCCATTTTCTGGAACTTTCGATTTATCGTTTTAATATGTATCGATTAATACAAAATGGCGTCATAATGTTGTCGACAGTCGAGACAGTATAAGTATTAGAATTTAGACTGGCTGCTGACGGTTCGGCACTGTTATGTGTCCAGTGATTTATAATTAAAAGGAAAGGAAAATATTTGTTCATAGATGCGCAACGAAATAGCGAAGTGACAATAAGTGAGTTTTTCCGGATTAAAAGAAAGCTGTGAAATGTTCAAAATCGAGTTGAGTCATTGCAAATGTCATGCATTTTGCAACAGGGAATGACTTGCCATGTCCCAAAAATAAATGGTCCAGAACGATTACACGTCGCCAGAAAGTAAATTTCAACTGAAATCTTAGCGATTCTTAAAAGGTAAAATCATTTTGCATTCTTTACACACTTTTTTTCAGCTGCTCCGAAATT